>JAFFJZ010000180.1:0-17500 GCA_018340375.1 Gonatopus flavifemur
CCTTAAAAATTTCTTTTTAAAAAGTAAGATTTTTTTGTGAGGTGGTCTGGGCTTTTGTTGGCTACATCTACATTTTCATTTCGAATGGAAATCATATTCTGAAATAATGGTTCATTCACAAAAAGGATTATATCAACAAATATCCACTGGATTCATTCAGAAAATTAATTTCTTATTCGCAGTAAAAAGAATATGACCTCCGATATTTGTCAAGAATATTGTGAACCACTTTCACAAAAACACAGGTTCAAATTGAAGTACGAACGATGAAATAACGTTTTTAGATATAGCGAAATATGATGGTGACTGCATTGAATACAGTACCATTGCGACGATGTTGGAATATATTACAGGTGTGTATATGAGAAAACAATTTCTGATGGAATTGAATATGAGCGTGCAAAAAGAGTAGCGATACCACCATCCTAACGGATGAAATAAATTCACACAGTGTAATTTTTGTATGCAAGACTGAATGTTTGCCAAAGTACAATACTTGGAGTCGAAGTAGGTAGAATGCCATCTAATGATAATTGTAGTGTTAATATTACCGATAATTAACGTGAGACGTATTGAGCAAAAGTGTATTCTAATCGATGTAGGGCATGAAACGTATGTATCAGATTGCCGAACACTTACGAAGTGCAATAATTATTGATAAACCATTGAATTTGCTCACCCACATAGCCCAGAATGTCTCCGTGAATGCTAGCGACAGTCTCATGCGAGGTGGATTGATAAGTTTTCGGCCTGACCAAGAAAAACAACGTTTTAAAATTTTTTTATTTCTCCAACATAATCTCCTCAAGGCTGATACACATTTCTCATGGCGGTGTTCTAGTCTAGTAATGCCATCTCTATGAACTGATTCGTCAAGCTCCTCCAAAATACCCATTTACAGCTTCGGTGATTACTTCTTCGGCTTGTCCACCGATCTCTTACCCCGCCAAAGCATTTTTAGGGTTAGGAAACAGAATAATAGTCCACTCAGGGCACAGGTCTGGAGTAGGGAGGTGCGGCATTAATTCAAACTTCGAGATCGTTGATTTTAGCCATCGCAACGATTGACGTGTGCGCTGGTGCGTTAGCGTGATGGAACAAGATTTTTTCTTCGCCAAGTAGGGTCGTTTTAATTTTCACTTCGTAAAGTCAAACGTTGCAATAAGTCTGCGTAGTATTGACCAGTGGCTCTAGCTTTACCCTTTTCAAGGTAATCAATGTATATAATACCTCTTTGCATCCCAAAAACAGTAGCCACTATAGCCTTGTTCGCCGAAAAAAATTGTTTTTGCCTTCTTTGGAGGTTGGTTCCCTGGTCAATTACACTGTTTAGACTGTTCTTTGGTTTCAGGAATGTAGTGGTGGACCCAAGTTTCGTCAACGGTTTACGAATCGACGCAAAATTCGCTTGGATTACGCTTATACAACGCCAAATTGGCGGTAGAAATGTTCTTTCGAATCAATTTCTCGTCGACTGTTATGCGAAACGGCACCCATCTTGCACAGAGCTTTTCCATACCACAAATGTTGGTGCAAAATGACGCATGCGTTCATATGACATCTTACAGGTCTCAGCTATCTCACGAACTTTTAATCTGCGATCTTTCAGCACTATTTGATGGATTTTTCGATCATATCTGGAGTTGTGACCTCAATGGGGCGTCCTGAGCGAGGCTCATCAGGATGCTCACACGACCCTTTCGAAACTCAGAGCCCACTGCTTAACGGTTGAATATGATGGGAGGATGTCCCAGTGTTGAGATCCATCTCCTCTTTAATTTCCTTCGGCGTTAACCCCTTCAAATAAAGTATTTGATGACAGCACGATTTTCCAGCTTTTCCATTTTTAAAAAACACAGAAGCGTCTTGGTCAGTGTGCTCTTAAACTGAGCTAACATGGCGATCGGACTGCAAACTATGGCACAAGCTATCTAAGGATGGTACTATAGAACGCCCTCCAAGGTAGACCTAGTAGCGCCATCTCTTGGTCAGGCCGAAACTTATCAATCCACCCTCGTAATTTTCGCAATTTGTCATGAAAGTCATTTTCGTCATAATTTGTCATAAAGTCCCAATTCCTAGAGACATT
Source organism: Gonatopus flavifemur (assembly GCA_018340375.1). NCBI lineage: Eukaryota > Metazoa > Arthropoda > Insecta > Hymenoptera > Dryinidae > Gonatopus > Gonatopus flavifemur. The sequence continues at coordinate 2,090 of JAFFJZ010000180.1, forward strand.
ATGACAAAATCTCATGATATCTATTAGGAATTGGAATTTTGTGACAAGTGAAAGAACGACCTTCGTAGGAAATTGAAGATTATCTCCGCCAGAGACGTCTTGGAATATTGCTGCCAATCTTATACTCTCTTTCATGGGGAAAAAAAAATATCCTACGGAGATGTTTTCATAATAAGATTTTTCCTACTTGAAACGATGTGAAAAGTAAACAAACATTACCTTCATCAATTATAATTACACTAATCCGTGCAATGCCAATTAATATAGCCACTTACGATTCCCATTTTCCTTTGATTGCACCATAGACTGTTATTGCCTGGTGACGTTACAAACAATCTATCTGTTCGCACGATGTTAAAATTTACGTACTGTGTGATAAGATATTTGGAATCAGGAGCTTTTCAATATCTTCCTCGAATATCCCTGGGGCAAAAGTATACAAATGCATTGGAGAGAGAGGAATGAAATGAAAGAATCACAAAAGTTGAAATGTTTTTGTACTCTCCCGCACTGTTCTGTTCTATGTCAAATATCCAGATTGATCGTGAGTTTGTCCAAATTCAAAATTGAGGCCAGAAAAAAATTCACATTTCATTTTATATGTATATATCAGAACTGTATGTCGACTTTGTCTTATATTATGCCTCATATGTCTTTCAAAGGAATTGGATTTGTATTAAAAATATTTACTTTAATGAATTTTATAATATACGGGTTTGTTGTATTTATACTTCTCTTTCATAAATCAATCATCGAGGTTGTTACTGTAAAGTGTAGAACAGGAAATAATCATCTACACATGGAGCGATTCTATGATCAAATGAGCACTTTAAATGTTTTGACTGAATAATCGTTCTTGGTTTGTTTTCAATTTTATGATGCGTTTGTCACATTCTTCCTGTGCATGGATAATGGAAAAAAACGGAAATGAGTATTACGACCCAATAAAACAAAGACGTCGCAAAGATGTATTGTGTTTAGGTCACAGCGTCAAGTCACAAGAAGTGAATCAGGTCACAGTAGCGTGGACGCTTTCATAGTTTTATTTCTGATTTTTCATAGGAGTGCACGGGAGTAGATGGGTGGAGACCTGACATATTCCCAAGGACCATCAGCATGAAATATGGTCGCACTTTTCGCTGTTTATATCTTTGTCACATCAGCGTGGAATTAAGTAAGGTCTGACAAAGAAAGACATCCAGGAGCAGACGTATTTTATGAATGATCCCTGGGTGATAAGGGAACATTATGTGTATATTATTCATAACTCCTCCCAAGTTCATCTGGTGGCCAGAACGAAGGATGAATAGAGCGAAGTATTCTCTTCAGGTCTCAACATTGTGAACTCCATGCGGGAGTGGATTAGTTCACAGTATGCGCAAACGCATTTGAAATTTCATCTTCGATTTTTCATAAGTGAACCGAAGTAGATGAGGACCTAAGATGTTCCCAAGTGATAAGACAACATTATGTGTACATTATTCATAGCTCCTCCCAAGTTCATTGCTGAGGAAACACAGCATAAATGAACCAGAAATATTCTCTTGAAGTATCAACGTAGAGTCACGGGAAGTGAATTGGTCCACAGTATGCGCAAACCTTACTTTTTCAAAATTTAATTTCCGATTTTCATAATTGAACGGAAGTGGATTGGAACCCAAAATGTTCCCAAGTGATAAGAAAACATTATGTGTACATTATTCATAACTCCTCCCAAGTTTATTGCTGAGGAAACAGGCATAAATAAACCGGAAGTATTCTCTTTAGGTCTCTCAGCGTAAAGTCATAGAGAGTGAATTAGTTCATAGTATTAGTAAACACTCTCCAAAATCTGCCATTCCTCGATTCTCCATAAGTGAACGGAAGCAGATAGGAACCTAAAATGTTCTCAAGTAATGAGGAAAACATTAGGTGTACATTATTCGCTAACTCACTCCCAAGTTTACTGCTGAGGAAACAGAGCATAAATGAACCGAAGTATTCTCACTTTTAGGTCTCGGCGTAAAGTCGCGCAGGAGTACATTAGTTCACAGTATGCGTCAACGATTATACAAAGCTTAATTTCCGATTTTTTTATAAAATGAACGGCAGTGGATTGGATCCTGAAGTATGTCCCGATGATACGCGAAACATTATGCGCAGATTTTTCATAACTCCTCCCGAGTTCATTTGCTGAGGAAACAGAGCATGAATGGACCAGAAGTATTCCCTTCAGGTTTCAGCCTAAAGTCACAAGTAGATTCGTTCACGGTATGCATTAAACATTATACAAAATTTAATTCCGGATTTTCCACAAAATAGGAACGGAAGCATATTAGAACCTAAAATGTTCCCAAGTAATAAGAAAACATTGAGTGCATATGTTTCACCAACTCCTCCCAAGTTTACATTGCTGAGGAAACACAGCATGAATAAACCAGAAGTATTCTCTTTAGGTCTCAGCGTAAAGTCAGTGGAAGTGAATTAATTCACAGTATGCGCAAACGCTTTCAAAATTTCATTTCCGATTTTTCATGAGTGAACGGAAGTAGAATGGAACCCAAAATGTTCCCAAGTAATAAGAAAACATTATGGTAACATTATTCATACTCCTCAAGTTCATTGATGAAACAGAGCACTTAAATGAACCGAAATATTCTCTTCAGGTCTCAGCGTGAAGTCATGGGTGAATTAGTTCATAGTATGCGTAAATGCTCTCAAAATTTGTTTCCGATTCTCCATGGTGGACAGAGCAGATAGGAACCTAAAATGTTCTCAAGTAATAAGGAAACACATTATGTGTACATTATTCACCAAGCTCCTCCCAAAGTCATCCAGTTGCAGAGCAGAAGCATAAATAAACCCAAGTATTCTCTTTAGGTCTCAGCGTAAAGTCCTTGGAGTGAATTAGTTCACAGTATGCGCAAACACTTTTCAAAATTTCATTTCCGATTTTCCATGAGTGAACAGGAGCATATGAGGACCTAAAATGATCCCAAGTAATAGAAAACATCATGGTAACATTATTCATAACTCCTCCCAAGTTCATCGGGGGCGGAAACAAGCATAAACAGACCGAAGTATTCTCTTACAGGTCTCGGCGTAAAGTCCTTGAGAGTAAGATTAATTCTATTCGTTAACATTATACAAAATTTAATTTCGATTCTTCATAAATGAACGGAGTGGATTGGAACCCTAAAATGTTCCCAAAGTGATACAGAAACATTATATGAATATTTTTATATCCTCGAGTTCATTTGCTGAGGAAACAAAGCATAAATGGACCGAAGTATTCTCTTTAAGTTTCAGCCCAAAGCCACGGAAGTAGATTCGTTCACAGTATGCGTAAAACATTATACAAATTTAATTTCCGATTTTCCATAAGTGAACGGAAGCAGATTAGAACCCAAAATGTTCCCAAGTGATAAGAAAACATTATGTGTACATTATTCACACTCCTCCCAAGTTTATTGCTGAGGAAACAGGCATAAATAGGCAAGTATTCTCTTTAGGTCTCAATAAAGTCATGAGTGATTGGATTATAGTATGCGTAAACACTCTCCATTTATTCCCGATTCTCCATAAGTGAACCCAGGAAGCAGATAGGAACCTCAAATGTTCTCAAGTAATGAAAACATTGTGTGTACATCATTCATAATCCCTCCCAAGTTTGTGCTGAGGAACAGAGCATAGATGAACCGAAGTATTCTCTTTAGGTCTCAGCGTAAAGTCATGGAAGTGAATTAGTTCTGGTATGCAAACACTTTTCAAAATTTCATTTCCGATTTTCCATAAGTGAACGAAGGGCATATGAGAACCTGAAATGTCCCAAGTAGCAAGAAAACATCATGGTAACATTATTCATAACTCCTCCCAAGTTCATCAGGGCGGAAACAAAGCATGAATAAACCAAAGTATTCTCTTTAGGTCTCAGTAAAGTCGCGAAGTAGATCCAATTAACAGTATGCGTAAGCGCACCAAGTCTTCCGATCTTCCATAAGTGAACGAGCAGATAGGAACCTAAAATGTTCCCCAAGTGATAGGAAGACGTTTTGTGCACAGCGATACATAACCGTTCCTAAACTTATTGGTTCATAAATAGAAGTGGAAGTGTGCAGGAACAGTTTTCACTCTCACGAAATCAACGGAATCACACTATGGTCAAATAATACCTAAGTAAACCTCAGCTGCCTGCATTATTGTAGTGTGGAAGTCGGCGGAATCAACTGGGATTCGGCAAAGTCCTAAGTAATTGAAACTCTCTACTTGTGTCAAATCTCGGTTCATTAGTCTAGTAGATTCCTAAATAATTTGAAAATATTTACTTCAAAAATACTGAGGATTTGTTTAGATTTTTTCAACCAGGGTGAGCAATCAATTCATTCTACTAAATATAGTTTCGTAAAGAATCGTGATTTCAACAAAACGGTGCAGTAGTCCATGTATGATCAATATTACGGATGGTGTAGTTAGTTTGACTGTCTCAATTGCCTTTACTACGATGTTTAAAGTAATAACAACTATCTCATTCGCTCAGGCAGGAGTCAGCCGAAACGAGTCGAACATAACCGAATATACGAACTCTCCTCGCTTACCGACACTGTTTTGTTTTTATAAACGTTTTTTCTCATAAATGTGTTAATGGCAGGAAAGGAGTTCATGATAACTCGTATATGGAATATGCCTATCCACTATTCTCGTCTTAATAATCAATACTTCACAATCAATTTATTCAGAAAATCCAAAATTGTTCCAACGGTATCCTCTAATCATAAGTTCTCAAACGCTTATAGAGATATAAAGAAAGCTAGGGAAATTATATGTCAGTTTAGCTCAAGTGGTATACGCGTGAGGGTGTAGGTAGGTAGGTGGGTAGGATGTTGAGTTTTGATTCCGCTTTCCAGCACCTGAATGTCATGTGCAATCGATGTTCGATGCTGCAACTTCACGCTCAACTAAACAGTAATGAATCTCAAGCAATCAAATTTTCTAACTGCTTCGGGAAATTATTTCTAAAGACAACATGAACAACCTTCGCCAATATAACCAAAAACTTTTTATTGTTGAATCAATTCATATTGTTGTTTAGTAAAATTATCATGCCCATTCCGCGGAATAGATGATTTGTGTGGTGGAATCAATTATGCGATCATTCACTGTTTTGGTACGAATAACAATGTAGGTAATCAGATGAAATACAAGTTTAGTAAAATTAATTTGACATTATGGTGACATGAACTGTATGCTTCTAATACTAAACATTTGGTCTGTCCATATTTCACTAAATCGTCAAGTACGAGATACCATTACGACTGATATCACTATTCAGTTTTCCGTGTAATCAAAAGTGATGTAAATTGTCATTTAAAACTCCAGGCATTAGGAAGGCTTGGGTCGATTTTTTCTTCCCAAGTTGGTAGAGTGTCTATAACGCACTTAGCGTCTGCTTATCAGAAGGTTTGTTATCTCTGAGTTACACGTGTTTTGCTTGAATAACCAAAAGTAAATTTTTCGACATTACAGCAGGTGATTTTGTTGAGCGAAGAAATTGCATCAGAATTTGTTTCCGGACCGAATATTTTTTGTGCGAACGTTGAAAATGTTGCGAAGGCCTTCGGTGATCAAACCATGGCACAAAAAACGTTATAAGTGATAAAACGAAGCTCAAGGCGGGCTGAGAACGTGAAGACGAACCGCGCTGGACGACCATCGACGTGTACCGACGAGGCCACGTCCAAAAATCCGAAGATTTGGTGCTTGGAAATCGTCGATTGACAATCAGAACCTCGCTGATAGTGTTCGAATACCACTTGGCTCAGCCGTCTGTGGGATTAAAGGTAGACAACCCTTGGTTCCTTCATCACTAATGCACCGGCTCACAATGCATTGGATTTCTTCGTGATTTTTCCCCAAAAACTCGATTCATATGATTCCGCAACCACCGCTATTCCGCCTGATTTGGCTCGTGTGACTTCACGGCTATTCAGCAAACTCGGAAGGCTAATGCGGGACGCCGTCTTGACACGATTAAGGAATGAAACCGAATCGAATAAGGTCTTGAAGGCTATATATCGAGAGACTTCTTCCGACTGTTTCGGGACTGCAGCGTTAGCGGTAGTACGTTTCATCGGACAGGATTACTGGAGGATGAAATGGATTCGGAAGATCAAATGAAGAATTTACATTTCATGAACGAATTCACTTTACTTTTCGATCACGTAGTATTGCAGGATGTAACTGTGAGTTGATGATTACGGAGGAATGAAAAAGAGTATCAAGATGATCATGATTCCTACTTGGGTTTGATATCTTTGTATAAACAATAACATCCAAATCACATTGATTCACAGAAAAACTGAAGAGTGAACGTTCTCTTCCCGCGAATATAGTGTAATAGTGCCCGTAGAAACAAAATGATTAGAATCAATGAAATGATGCAAACCTCGTATATTTACTGCCTGGGATTTGAATATGTTCTCTCGAAAATGATGAAATAATTCAAACTTCATGCAACAAACACAAAGATCTGCACCATTTCGTCAGTTCAATCAAATCTCTTTTTCATCAAAACTCAAATGCTGACATTTTCATTTCAATGAAATATACTCAGAAATATTTTATTCTTATGAAAGAGCAAGGTTTATGAAGACTTCTTATAATAAATCATATTCTTCATAACTGATATAAATACACACGCCATTCCATTCAAGCACCAAGTTATCGCTATATAGTAATTTTCTTAATCCTATACGAACGATAAAATGAATCCATCCCCAGGGCTAATGGGTTGCGGTTGTATTGGATACACTCCATCATAATATCCGACAATCCGCTTGATTATGTTTATTTCATGAGAAAAATATTAATCAATTATGTGTGATGGAACTCCTTTACCCATACGCAAAGGCGCGAGGATTATTGAGCGCCTCCACGATCCCGTCGTGGATGTTAAGGCCATTATGATCGAAATATATTGAAAAGGAACAAATGAATTTATTACGATAGTCTAGGAGGGTCAAGGACAAAGGAAGCTCCAGGAGGAGGAGGTGAATTGATCAAGGGCGCAGTACATGTCAATTTCCGAATCGAATCAGACAAGCTCGAACAAGCAGACGCTACCGTATCTTTACAGGAAAACCACCAACTTCCTATAGCCAAAATCTTGAATTCACAATAACACAACACTCACTGTTTATCACGAAAAATGATTACACTTTCATAATATAATTCGATGATTCACTTACGATTAAGCACACTGCAGGTGTCTCCAGTTTACATCGGTACTGAGATATAGACGTTTTAAATTTCGATGCGACCAGGTATAGAATTCTCATCAGCCATTTTTTCTTTGACATTCTTCGTCAACTAGAGAGGCGGTAGGGTTCTCGACGATAGGATTGATCGAAATATCGCCAATCATTTTCGACCTATAGAAGTTCGTCGCGGTGGTTTCTGCCGCTTGGAGGGCAGTGAACTCTATGCATACTGGAGTAAGATCTCCAAGCAAGGGATGAGCCAACAAGCTTCAGACTTGCCGCCATTGGTGGGATAGAGCTTGGAGTGCGGATCATCCAATGAATAAAATCAAGTTTACAGTTGTTGGAGTTCCCTTGAATCTTTATATGGCTAGTTCTTACAGTAAATAGTTATTTATAGTGAGGAGTTCTTACAGTGAAGTTATGATTATAGGAAATTATTGGTACAATGAAGTAAGTAGCTGTGATGCTGTGTGGGCATTGTTGGCACGACAGTCACAAATAACACCAATAATGATAATAATAATAATAATAATAATAATAATAATAATAATAATTTAATTAGTCAGGGGAGGATGCCCGCACAGTACGAAAGCTCAAAGAACTCTTGAGAATTCATAATGAATTCTTCAAACCCCAACTGAGCCCGCACAGTACAGCTCGAGAAGCACTCACCGAGAATTCATGGTGATTTTCGAACTAACTGAACCCTTCAGAACTATCTCTGAACTGAGTGTACTGTATGGGTGAGTTTTTTCTTCAGGTTTCCCCTGTAGATGAAAGTCTAATAATAGGAGAGGCGAATTAATAGATTCACAAAAGTGAAGGGGAGTTGAAAAGGGTAACGATAAACAAAGGAGAATTAAATTCGATGAGATAGTAATAAAATGAAAAAGAGGAGCGGTCTTTTGTGTACAATGCATAAGGATTATAAACGTCTGTCTCTACAAGATTGGGATCGTTTTCTACCAATCTTAGAAGGTCAGTTTTGCGCGGTACGCGGGTGGAGTTTTCGTCTTGAATTTTACAGGTATATCTATGGCCTTCAAATTCACAATCTCTCAAAATTTCTGGATATTTTGCTGAGATTAGGAATCGGTGGGAGATTAGAAAAAATGGTAAGGAGCTTGGATAAATTATTTTATATCTTCTAGTTCGTTTTGAAAGAAGTAGTTTCCTAGAATCAGTTCCTTTTAAAGAAAGTAGTTTTCTTGAATTATTATTGTTTTCTTTGAATTTTTGTGAATGAAACGTAGTTCGAAAAAACAGTTTCATCTCATTCATTCATTTTGTGCTTTCATCTTGCATGTGAAATCGTGGTATGATTTTGGACCAGCCATGAGATATTATACTAGGAGGACAGTTGATGCAATGTTCGTCACTGAAATAAAAGGGATGACTGCAAACAGAAAGAGGAGAGGACATGAATTTCCTCAAAGGAAAAGGATAATCACCTCACCATGTTGTCTTCTCTTTCTAATCCGACACTCCCACTTACAGGTTTGCCGCGAGCTCGCCCCCTCTAGTATAATATTTCCATTGAGTTCAATACATGCTGGGTGAGCACGGCAATGGAAATCGCGATTGATGAGAGGTATGAGAAGGAGACAACGCTATTTATTGAGCGGACATAAAAACTCACCCATTCGATCCTCTCTCTCTCGCCGTTTTAATGGAATAGAAGAGACAAAGCTCACCTACTGAACCTCTCTCTCATCAATCAGATTCGATTGGCGCGCTCACTTCAGTATGTGTTGAGCTCAATGAATATCTCTATGGGACTAGCGCCATCACATGGAAATTATACCAACTATCAAATGAGAATTTGATGATTGCTCAAATCAGACAAATTCCTGAAATCAATGAATATTCACTGTAATGCATTCCTCTTGATTCACGTCGAATACTTGTTCCCCCAAATCATTGATAGCCCAGACGTAAAAGCGCTTGGTTGAAGGAAATATTCAAACTTTGAATACTGCGAATTCATCGAGGTTTCCCAATCCAGAAACAACTTCTGCAGGTGAAATCGGTACCAAAATGTCAGAATAAAATTGACAATGTTGTAGTCGTCAAGCAGGAACGGATGGAAAGCTACGCAGATGACAGCTGAGTGGGAGCAAGCGAACGACCTTGATTAGAAAAAAGATCCGCTCGTGAGAAAAAACTGGTTACAGTAAAAAACCTAAAGGATGGTGGAGGGCAGGAATTAACCGACGGAATAATATATCAAATGAAAATCACCCGCGTGTTATCCTTCTGACAATAATGGGATCTTACAAGATACAGCCGCTGATGATGAAAAAACAACCTCAGCTTCATATTTAAGGAATATTATTATGGAGCAAATAAACCAAAATGCTGGAACGATTCAGGAATATTACAAAACACACAAGGATATATATTGGAGAAAGAAAAAGTATTACGTGGTGGATAAAACAGAATTCTGAAGAATAGTGAACCTAGTAGAAATTGCCCCATGAAACTAATCTAAACAAACGGCCTGTAAGTTAAAGCAAATTAGTATGGAGCCAATAAAAGAAAGTGTGTGAGGAGAAGAAGAAAAATTGGTATAAGACTAACCGAAAGAATGCTTGTTGAAAAGGAAGAATTATTGGGAAATCAGTCCTATATTCTCCAGAAAGCAAGAAGCCATATCGCACGTCAGGAGGATCGTTCCAAAGGCTTGAAAAGATGAATTCTGCAAGAGTTATAAGGAAATATCATTGTATCGCCCTTGTAGATAATAAGATACCGACCAAATCACTAAAGAAACATATATCGAGACTTATCCAAAATTCTTTTGAAATCATCATAGGAGCAAGTCGATTAAGTAGACGTATGATCAAGTGGTGCTTCCATGTTGAGATATACACTTTGGAAATTGAAAGATCATTGAAAGGAATTAAAAAAAGTGGAAGTTGCTTTAACCCGTGCAGCAAATATTCAGAACTTGATGATAAAATTAGTGCTCTATGCTTGGGCAATCAATGCATACTTTCATCGGAATCATATTTTCCAGACACTGCATATAATGCTTAAAATCTTCCAGATCGAATTGCCAATAAATTCGAAAGTCAAAATTTACGAATATTTACCTCTTTTGAAATCGGAGAATAAAACAAATAAAACCTGGTCTTGTAATTATGTTTGCAAGACAAAAATCTCTCTGACATTTGAATAATCACCACAAAATTTTTTCAACAATTGTTAGATTGTTCACTAGAAAAAATACGGCAACCGTCTTCTCAAGTGCTGGTGTTGTATGAGAGTGAATACCGAGAAACTTGGGCACCCTCATGCGTGTTATATAGATCCTGGTTCTTACGATTCAAAATTCGCCAGCCCTCGACATTTTATCGTCTCATTTCCCAGATTTACGGAATATAAAGAAGAATAATATATAAAATCCACTAATCCTCAGAAATATATAAATAATTTGGATGGAGCTTTGAACGATAACGATCTCGAAATACTCAACAAATATCTTGTAAACCCAACAAAAGCTCAAGCATTAGCGAAAAATAATACTGAAGTTAATCTGAATGAAGAACAGATAATATCTGAAAAATTATTCAGCTTTTGAAGCTTTATCAAGAATAGTCTATAGACACTCCACGTTTTAGTATTATGTTTCTGTGAGAAATTAAGTTTTAGAAAGGAATATGGTGAGAAAGAAAGTTGGTGAAAGTTCATATCCGGAAATGTTGGGATCAATTGAAGAATTTAGGTGATTTAAAAGGACGGTGGAATCTCTCATCTATCCAATGTGCCAAAACAAAATCGTACAAATTCTATTCCTCAACTTGCATTTTTGAATAACCTCAATGTGAGTTCGATTCCGCAAAATAACACCCAACGATTATGAAAAAATCCTCATTTAAGAGCCAAAACATTTCAAACGATTCAAAAATGGGTACAGCCATGAATAAGAATTTGCCTAATAAACATGGTATCAAAATCCAAAAGAAAATTAGAACATTCCATCTTCCTTTTACCATCAAAAACATTGGAAAAATTTGTCCTACATTGAACCCATAGTTGAATCATGAATTTTTACGCCAAATCAAGAATAATCTAGGAGAAATTAGTTGATTTGAAAAGGTATAGGACACAATGCTATGGTTGAAAGGAAATAATCCTTTGTATTCGGAGATCATTTTACCTCAGTCGCATGATTCATTGTTTGGATCGTAGACTCGCAGATATACATTTCAAGAAAGATGGTAGCCAATAAAGATGCTGAATCGGATCACCGAGTGAAACAGAAGAGCATGTGATTCTCCATTTCTAATGTAATAAGGCTGCTTTATTAACTCCAGAAAGAACAATCCGATGTAGTGGTACGATTTGAGTTCATCCGTTATATGATGAAAAGGATTAATGAATCTGCTACTAAACTCTATCAAATGATGAAATTCATGATGTTCCATTGGATAATCATGCGAAATCCTTGGATTTAGTATACCACGATTCATATCCTCATGCGGGTGAATAGTCAACATGAAATAGATGTGTACGTTTGACTGATTTCAGATTCATAAAGGTGAAATTGATGTCAAACATTCTCAGTTTCGATCAAACATACAATATATTTTCTATTCATTACATGATACAAATACGACAATTGAATGCTAGGATTTTCCATGAATGAATGTACAAATCCTCAGAAAACCATACAAGCTGCTTCTTATTTCGATCAGCTTTCAAAGACAACTCAAAACAAACTTGAATGCCATATTTTTCCAGATTACGAAATACAGAACAGTATTGGAAAACCCAGAAATGATGTAAATTGTAGTGATCCATCATTATGGAACCAGCCATGGTTTCTTACATTCAATCCAGAGTGAGTGGTTATGGACAGATTTGATTGAATATCTTCATGAAGTTGATAGGCCCTCCTCTTTTAAGAAATCTGTCAACGAACTTGCTTCTGACCCTATTTCAACTTCCAGTTTATCAAGAATAAATTCCGTGCTATGCTCGATTTCATTTTATTCGTCCGATAATCCGATTAGTGAAGTGTTCATTACTTTTAGCGTAGAGAATATCAGGGCAAAGGAGACACAACATTTTCATCCATAATTTGGATAGAAGATGCTCCTATCAATAAACACATCTACCAAATGAAGAAGTGGCTTCATTCATTTCAAAATATGTTACTTGTAGAATGCCTCCGGAAGAAGTGTCCCCACAATTGAATCGACGATGTGAACGCATCAGAAACATGCATATGCGTAATGAAAAAACCAGAACTCGTTCACCAAAGTATGCAGGTTTTGGATTTCCCGTCAGTTACAGATACTTTGATAATGAGAGACGTGGGAGTTTCCATAGCTGCTAAAGACAGTTGAAAACTAAAAGAGAGATTATATGATCTCCCACGTGCAAAAGAAATCAACATCAATGATTACAATCCAGCTATTCTTACAGTTTGGGAAGGTAACATGGACATTCAATTTGTTGGAGAAAAATTCGACATTATTAACTTTATACTGTGCTGAGTATGTATCTAAGGCGGAGAAAAGTTATGTTGTAGATGCATGACAATAAATTCTTGCAAACCATTGCGTAGCCGTCTCTGGAACGTGGGAATGCGTATATTAAATCATAGGGAATGCGGTGCCCCCTTGAGGCTGCTGATACCTTTTAGGGATTCCATTGCAGTACTGATTTCAAATACAACTATTAGATGGTTGGATGTAAATATGATTAGAAGTAGAAAACTGAAAACTCGAGGGAAGAAATCGAAGGGATTTACAAGCCGAATCACAGATATTTTCTGTCCGTCGTTAGTAGATAACCATTATCAAATAGACCCAAAGAATTAGAATCTAGGTCTTTTCACGATTTCGCTTGAGTGGTATGATATTTTCAAAAATAAATCCATCTGATAGGAAGAAAACTGAATATCATATTATAGGTAAATCTTTGTTTTTGGAAAAACGTACCCGTGGATATCTCATTAATCATTACCATATAATATTCAACTACAACCTAGAAAATTACTATTTTTCCATTATTATTATTATTTAAACCTTGGAAGAAATTTGTGAATTGAAACGGATGTGAGACATATGCAGAAACATTTTCATCTCTACAATCACAACTATTAGAAGGCATGCAATATCATGAGCGAATAGGTTGATATTCAAAGCTCGTGACCATATCAAGGAACAGATTAGACAAAACTTATTGCATGATTCAAATCAGGAAGGAATGCGTTTGATAATCACGTCTTGGAATGTGTGCCACATTGAAACAGCTGATGCTGTGGAAGATTTCAAAGATGCAGAAAATAAGGTTGAAATTGTTGACTTGACTCAGATGATTTCGCAATTGAATAGCGATCAAAGACGTATATTTGATGAAGTTACCAGTGCCTTGAGTTCTGAGAATGAAATTCTTCGACTTTATATAAGCGGAGAAGGTGGCACTGCTTAAAACTTCTCCATCAAGATTATCAGATGCTGGATTAAGCAAATTATTGGCAAAAGTGTCGCATTAACAGCTCCTACTGGAATAGCAGCTTTCGATATTGAAGGTCTCGTTATCCCGCCTTTCCCAGTTGCCGGTGGAGCACGGACATACTGCTCAATATGAAAACTTTCTGGCGCAGCTCTCAAGATCATACCAGACCAACTTAAAATGTTACTTTGATAATAATTGATGAGATCCCAATGGTTTCTAATGTCCTTTTCTGTATGTTCGTCTTCGATTGACAGAAATATTCAATACGTCACATTGCGATGATGGCAGGTAACATTCTGTATTCAGTGACTTACTACAGCTGCTACCTGTTAAATCCTGCTTTCATACAATTGTCTACTAGAACATTGAAAAACACACTGGAGCTCTGGATTCTTATGATTTGTGAGTGTTTGTTTTAGTTTTGATGAAATAGGAATAAATATTAAGCAACAGAATGACAGTTCTTACAAAGATATGTTATCAAGAATCCGCATAGGTGTACTGAATGAGTTGGACATCAAAAAGCCTTACAGTCTAGGAAAATTAATTTTCAGACCACAAGCTGTGAAAACCGATGGAATGAACTTTGTGATTATTTGCTCCTCAATAGTGTTCCGGATGCGGTTGTTTGCTTCCTACGTGTGCGCAATGTGATGTTCTAAACACAGCAATGCTCAGCCGACTTCCTTCAGAAGAAATTCATTTAATTGCTCAAGATATCACGAATTGTCCACTTAAATTGAGTAAAAGGTATTGATAACATTATCTTCAAATGATGATGATACTTCTCGCTTTTAGCAGGAGTTGGCAAGAATTATGATTGTCAAAGTAGGGGCAAAATCATGATCAGGAGAAATATTGATGTTACTCAAAGGGCTTGTTAACAGGAACACTACAGGAAAAATTATTGTCCGTTGTACGAGGTGCTAATGACGAGATTGAAAACTTGAAAATTGTTTCAAATACAGGGAGTGAACAAACAATGGGAACGCGTCAGTGTCAAATTTGAAGTAATGGATAGAGCGTTCGTCATAAGAAAGGAAACAATTTCCAATATGTCTCAGTTACGATATGACTATTCATAAAAGTCAAGAGTTGAGTTTACAACATGCGATAATTGAAGCTGGCAATTCGATATTGCTTGTGGTCAGGTATATGTTGCTCTTTCACGGTAACCACTTTACAAGGATTACATTTGATTAATTTTGATCCAGCTTCTGTAAAAGCGCAAGAATCAGCTATAATAGGAGATACAATCGGTGCGTAAAATAAATGGAGACCAGATCTTAGGGACATAGAGATTCCAAAGCAACGTTTCCGCAGAGTACGTGATAATTATTTGAGCCATACCCATTGATGTATCAGGGTTCAAAAAATATTGATGACGAATCAACAGAAAATCGTGAATTCAAATGTAATGGGACTTCCTAATGTTGACGGTGTTTCTTCGTATGTGAATGCAGCGATGCAGTGTATGTGCTGTGCTTCCACTTTGACAAAACAATCACTATCTTAGCCCCAGCCAAACGATATAAATATTTCAGTTGAGCACCATAATTCGCATAAAGACAGCGATACCATAGCTCTGAAACAGTTTACGGAGTCCACAATATTAGCATAATGTTCACAAGATGCAGGAGGATTCATCCCTTCTATTTGCGACAATTCAGTAGTCACGAGTCAAAATAACGAGATGTAGCAA
>JAFFJZ010000180.1:20000-46582 GCA_018340375.1 Gonatopus flavifemur
TATAAATTTCATTGGTCTGGGTACTATAATTCAAGATGGTGGAGTTCCCAACTCTGATTGACACCAATAAAGATATTTCGTACATCAATGGTCATTACCTATCAATTCTCATCACCATTATCATACCAATTCTCCCTCATTCATTCTGGATAGAACTCGAGAACTTATCATTTGTTCGATTGAATTGAATGAGTTCCTATGGATTCCATAGAATCTTTCAACCAGGTGTTGACATCACCATAGAAACGATAGGTTAACATGGGAATGATCATCAAATCATGAGTCAGCACTCAATTCCTATCCTGAAGTCGCGAAAATTAAACGAATAAATAATTAATCCCACATACTTCCTCAGTGCATGGGTGAAAATATTCACAAGAATGTGCAGTTCATTTCCCTCTAAGTTTTAGAGAATTGATGTAGGAGTTCCTCTGAATGTTAGAACAATTTCGACTTATATTAAGAGAAATGTACTTAGCTAATATTATAGAGTAAATTCCAACTCTCAGAATATGATTTTGTGGGTGATGTTAGTGGATTTTTCGGTATAGAATATCGAAATATATCAAATATTCCACGTATAAATCCATGACACCATAAAAATGTTTTTGTGGTACGATGACATCAATTAATATCAAAAGAGAATCACAATGAATCAAACAAGTCCATTCTGAATGTCTTGTTTGATATTGCTGTGAATGTGAAACTACCGTCATAAATAGTTTTAATTGAATATCCCGACTGTATCAGCCTACCCTTCGTTTAATTGACAAAAAAGCATTCATATCTAATCCGTATTTTCTCTTTGCCATTATATGCCTAAAAATACTTCTTATACTCCTTTGTCATCGAAAATGTATTTCACATCACTTTGTACTCTCCTATCTCTTTTCACTGTTTCTCTTCTCTTCATGCTTTAGGAACTGAACTCTTCACCCCGCTCCTCTGTTCTTCGAGCACCACGAAGAGCTATCGCTGACTGACTGCAGTCAATTCAAGACTCGTACTGAAGTAGCCGTTGACCGAGTGTGTGATTATTTCTCATCTTTTCCTTCGTACTTTGCATATTTTTCCAATCCATCGTTGGCAGTGAAAGGAGAGAAATTCTATAAGTGTGTAAACAATATAAACTTAATCTGAAAGATTAAACACAGTTTTCAAATTTGGAAGAAAGAACACAGACAGCGGAAAGTAAAGGAAGATATAAAATTTCAAAGATAGAGGGGAAATTGTTCATTTTACAAGCCGGTCAATGCAGTAATCAAATCGGAGCAAAAGTAAGTAAACTAAAATGAACTTTACAATTTTTTACAAATGTGACAACACATCTCCTTTTCCTTAGAATCATAATCAAATTCATAATTTCAATTATTCATTTTATTAAAATGGTTAATGCATAAACGCTCATACGCGCACTTTTTACATTCATGTACATACATTTCCGATTAGCTTAGAAAGGATATGTTATCTACATATTTTGTCAACTGACATCATCATTTATTTCTTGCATCAATCTCCATACATCCCATATTCATGGTAAATTCGATCTGATAGGATTTCCAAGGGGATTTTTATATGGATTTCTTCTTGTCCGCACATTTTATTCAATAATATTTTCACTTTTTATCGTGATCGACCATCAAACATGTATGTATACACTACGCGAAAGCATGAGAAACATTGTAATGACATTTCTCAATCTGGTCAATCAGATGAGACTTAGGAAGTCAAATCAGACGAAGCCGTTCGCCTTCTTCATTTTGAGAGCAAAACTGCAGAGGAAATACTTAATCCTATATCAATCTGATGATTACAAAAAACACACTGTGAACTGATTTTCGGAACCCCTGTGCATTCTTGAATACGCTTACCTACACAGCGAAAATTTGGCCTCCCTAGGAGGTCCACTCATAGATTCACATTGAAAACAACATATCAAATTCCCAAATTCACAGATTTTGCAGTGTGGGTTTAACATTTTCATGCTGATTTGATACATTTTTGTGCTAATATTTGACATAGGTGCAGGTGGACCTCCCGGAGCCATACTCTAAGTGTGTTAAAAATACACAAAATTTTTCACTGTATGTAGAGACTAGGTTTCTCACTTACAGAACCCAGGTTCAATCCTCAATAGAGTAGACTGTCAAGGAGATCACTTTCAGAGTGCCGTTTTCGATAACGATAATGAAAAAATGGATTTGGAAGAATTTGAAATTTGTACGTATTCTTTTTATTATTCAAATATTATAATACAGATAACTTTGGTTACCGGTATTGTGCCAATGTTGGGTATCAGGTTTGAATTTTGCACATAGGATATTTACCATTTTCGACTCCTTCCACTCTAGTAAAAACAGAACTTATATGACCCATACATAAATCCATACACCAATACCATATAAAATTCATATATGAGTTCATATATGCCAGAAATGCATAGAATCATATACAATCCACACAGAAAAAATAATCTCTGCCCATTCAACCACAATGGTAATTATTTTTACCACTAACTTAGACTAAAATTTAGGACAGGTACAAAGCTTAGTAACGTATAATACAAGCTTCACATATAATATAAAGCAAAACAAATATACTTGCTAACCAGATCACCAATAACACTTGAGAACATATTGTAGTGAAGTATACCACAAAAATTGAGTTGAATGTACCCAGATATTGCCCATCACAGTGTTTAGTACACATTTGGAGTAGAAATCTACACAAATTTTTGATGAGCATACGAAAAAATTTTCCCCAACTTCTTACCGTACTCACTGTCCGGTAAGTATTTAGAGACTAACATAGAGTTAGGATTTAGGATGTTATGCTTTTCTCTATTCGAAGGAAATTTTCTACATTCCTTGGAGAGAGATTCGAAACCACCCTACCTAACGTATCACCTACCACAAAGAATTCGATCCTAACAGTTTGAGCTAATTTAACGCGATACGATTATATAGTAGATAAACGTCACTTATGATCATAAGCCTGTTACAACGTCTGATATATTATAAAACATTTAATGTATTATAACTGAGGATGGTACACATATCAACATTTTTCAGCATATATTAATTCCCGTTTTATTGATTGATGTAGGCATTTTTGCAGGAGTTCATTTGTTCACTCTGAGCGAAATTATTAATATATTTATAAATGTTTCTCTTTATCATATAACTTTATACAAGCTGATTTTTATAATTTGGTTCATGGACTGAAGTTGAGATGAGAATCAAATAAATTTCTTACCCAAGATAGAAAGAAGCATGCTCTGAATGTTTTGTAACATAACGTGATACATAAAACATGCACCTTTATCATGAACTTCGCTCAGCTTGCATGAGAATCATCGCAGCCCATTATGTTTCGAATTGCTGGTACCCATCACCTCGTTTTGCTACCAATATGGTAATGCTTTATGCAGGAAACACCTTGGCGCCATAGTCCGAACATTTCTTGGCGTGCATGTCACCATTATGATGGCATTATGGAGACATTTTCTATCTAGGATATTTATTTCCATAAATTGAGGATGTTTTAAAACATCTCACATCAATACTTTGCGTTACTGAACTCCATTTCACTGCCACGAATTTACTTCACCCACTGTCATTTCACTTCAACTCGAATTGAATTCGATGTTTCTTACTTCGCATTCAATTTGTATACTTAATTGAAAGCATGCAATTACTTCGATTACGAGGAATCGTTGTAAACAGACCCATCTGCAACCTAACCTCTCACAAGACTGTCAGCCAGGAGAAGACATTTCAACTCAAATGTTGTAGTAAAAACAACAGCAGTCAATAAGTAGGGTCAATGAGAATGATGGGATACCTATAACTATCTTTTGGGTCAGTGATTTGCAACTTTTCAATTGAATAGCATTTAATACTGAAAATGTACCAACGCACATTTATTGGAAGTGTATTACTGCAATATATAAAGCACTTATCTTCCTTCAGGTAAATAATACTCCAAATCCATGTAGAAATAAGGATTATTTGGAATACATTGAACCATAATCAATTCACCACAAACTTATTGTCACAGAAATTTGGCAATTTTTTCCGTGCGTATTCCAATCCTTATATGATCCATATATGATCATATATGACTCATATGTAATCATATGAAATCCGGAAAATATTTCATGTGTGACAGAATCTTTTCACATGTATGGAGAAAGTCTTGCATCGAAGGGTCATATATATGAGTTCTGTATGGGCCATATATGATCATATACAGATTCAATATGAATTGCGTCATGAATCATATATGGTCATATATGACCTATGTATGATTTCTATATACTTTATGTATGTTCCTATATGATTCATTTCTTACTAGGGCATCTCTTAATTAGCTCCTTAGGCAAGAAACTGGTCCTTTTGGCGCCAGAGATCCCCATAACAGGTCTAATAAAAACCAGGACTGACACATCAGTAAATGTGTGTGGCGCTTACGTTCAACGATGTTATCATTTCGACTCCGGGTCATTATCAATCAGTCAATTCAACTGGCTCTGTAATGATTAGAGTGCATTTGCCAGTACTGGCAACTCTGGCAACAGTACTCAGCCAGTATTAGCCCGTGTTTCCATTTCCACATCGGATTATGTGTTATTAGCATGGTGATACATCAACGTTGTACCGCAGTCGTCGTTGTAACCTAAAAGATCCATCTGGAACTTCCTCTTGTTCGACACCGTGGTTGCTTCCTATCAATGGTTCAAACGATCTTGTTATGGGAAGGGCTATAGTAATGGGATTCGATTGTCACAGCTGATTGGACACATGAAAGGTTTGATCGGTATCAATAAGAGCATGGTAGAGAATGAGTGTCAACAGAAAGTTTCCTTCATTGATTCCCATCAGAATGAATAGGGAAGTTCTACAAGATCATTATTGAATGGGTTTGTATGGGAAATCCCATTTCAATCCGTTGCAGCCTTCCACATGGATTCCTGAATGGGTTGCAATGGGAAATTTCTAAAAGCAAATTCTATATGCGCAGGAATAGATTGTTTCTGTAATATAAGGGGTGAATAAGTCCCTTTGAGGAGTAACTAATTTATTGACTGTTTGTTTCCAGCAAAGGGTTCATAGGTAGCATTAGGAAATTCCCCATTCAGTCTGACAAGAATAAATAGAAAAATTTCACGAGATCAGTGTTGAATGAGATCGTACAAGGAATTTCCATTTCAATCCGTCACAGCCTTCCACATTGAAGATGAATAAGTTTGATTGAGAAATTTGTTACATCGAATTATATGGGCAGCAAAGCTGCCAGATTTATCCCGCCGTTGAGGAGAATAAGACCCCCACTGGCTCCTCGTATGTATTAGTAACACACGTGTGTAGGTATATTTGTGAGTATCGGTGTATGCATGATATGATGGTGTGGATATTATTCCCCTCAACTTTGGAGTTAATTTGGCAATTCTGATGGGCAGGAATTGATTGTTTCTAGAATGTAGATAATGAATAAGTTCCTCTTAAGAATATCCAATTCGGATGATTGTTGATTTCCAACGAATGTGTAATGGGAGGCAGTGGGAAGTTTTCCATATCGCTGGTTGAAAGAATCCATTTACTCTTGCCAAATCTCATCAAATCACATCAAATCTTGGATAATGTTCTGACTGAATCTCACACGGCGATTCCGCAATTAAATTTGGTCAGAAGGATGAATTTTTCCAATGTGAATCTGGTTGAATCTCGCCAAATGTCGAATCGAATCTCAGACAATATTCTGGCCAAATTTCATGAAATTCCATTTGTCAAATTCAATGGATTCTTCCAACCAGGGATTGCCTTCTATCAGAATGAATGGGGAAAGTCCAAAAGATACACGTTGAATGGGTTCATATGGGAAATGTCCATTTGAATCAACTTCAGCCTTCCACATGAATTCTGAACAGGTTTCAATGAGATATTTCTGAATTCGAATTTTGTAGGCAGAAATGAGTTGCTCCTAGAATATAAGTGACGGACAAGTTTCTTTCGAATACAACCCATTATGTTTTCTGCTTGTGCTGAATGAATTTTCAATCAATTGCCTATTAGAAGTTGCTCCACCTCTGTTCCTTACAGAAAAGATCCAATTCAAAATCATTCATTCCATCAATTGGATCAAATCAAATTTTTGTCAGGAAATTCCCAATTTGATCTGATTCGATGTTCGTCTTCTACAATTTTCCCACTCCGTTTCATAGGAATGAATGTAGGAAACTTCCATTGACATCCCATTAAACATTCATTCTGAGTGAACAGGCAACCTAATTGATTATTCCCTAAGGAAGTTGTTCATTACTTACATTCCAAGAACAACCTATTCTTGCTCATGAAATTGAGTTTTTGAGATTTCCCATTGGAACCTATTCAAAATCAATGTGGGAGAACACGTTGAATTCGAATGGAAATTTGATATATACACTCATTCAACGCACATTTTGTGGAATTTTCCTGTTAATTCTTATGGGAGCCGAGCAGTAATCCCAGTTGGATATTTCTCAAAAGAATTTATTCATCACTCACAGCTGAGAGACATCTTATTTTCGCCCATAGAATTCGGTTCCAGAAATTTCCCATTCAAACTCATTCGTAATTAATACCAAAGGGTGCAGCAGATTTGAATGGGAATTCATTCTCATAGGAGCCATTTGTGAAAGTTCCTATTGCTACTTATTCCCCACCGTGCATTTATTAAAACGGATAAAATCCCTCATATTTCCAATGGGCTATTACCAATTGAATCGTATTACTATAATATGTCCCATTCAATCTCATTCATTTTGAATGAGCATCGGAGTAGTTCTTATTGGTCTCATCAAACCTATTTGATTTGCATCGGTTTCTATCGGTTTCTATGGGATCTTCAAGCAGGGTAACCGTTACGGCGAGTGGCAGGCATCGATTAAAAGAATGAAGATACAGTTGGTTAGTAAAGATTATTGCAATCACCGTCATAGGTACATCAATGAACTTTTCCATTACTGGCTGGGTACGAGTACTGAAAAACGCAATATTGTCTCACTGCCTTCAATTTTTCGACGATTACTGTCATTCGCAGCAACGATCACTGTTTACTTTTTTCCGTGTACACTGAGAAGACGAGAGATTAATATGTACCATTTCGGTGGGATTTTCAAATAAGACACAAAACAAATAACACGCACAGTACGAAATTTGTCCATATACATTTGAAGGTCTGGATGCAATAACCGAGCAGGCGCACGAACGCATTTCAGATCTGATACGGGAGACCAGCAAAAAAAGAAAAAAAATTCGTCAAAAAGAAAAATAATAATTATAGTCTGTTAAAACTCATCAAGCCACGCGTTTTCCTTATGGAAAATTCTCTTCTATCATCAATGGTTTGTGAGATAAAAATTGAAAATTGAAGATTCTTCATTCCCTCAAAATCGATACAATTCAAAATATATTTTGCGATGACTCAGCGAGATGTCATGGGAATGACTTGAAACTTGATATCAAGGGACGCGGTGGCGTCTCGACGCCAAGTACATGAAAAAAACCTGGAAAAACGCAAGAGTTCTCGTCAGGCGCTACCGTGTATATATACACCTGAACTGACATTAACCTCATTTACGAAATTTCCAATGCACAATAACTCATCATATAATAGCATGTCATTGAAAAACATTTGAATTTTATTCAAGTTTGAAACATACACTTTCAATTCATCCTACTATGAACTCTCAGCTATAATCCGATACTGAAATATAAATTCGTCATCAATTTGATGCGATCAAAATATCTTGTTCATAAGGTTCTTATCCCTATTGAAAAAATCCAATGGATTCCGATAGATTCCGATAGAAAACCTATTGGAATCCATTGGAATTCATGAGGTCTATTTGGAAGACAGAAAATGTAAGCAATGGAGTATTGGATATTGTTGGGGATCTCCCATCATTGTGCTCTGATTTGGAAATCCTTATAGTCCATGAATCGGAATTCATGAGTTTTATGCATTGATTGGCTTCTATTTGGAATTACAATGATGATGAGTATTTGATTCGATCAGGATTTTCCGGTTTGTCCACATGCATCGGTGATTCCATATGGGCCTGAGAGAATAGTTTGAGCCGTATTCGTACATGAAGTGTACCAATCGTTTTCTATTGGGATTGGCATTTCAAAATGAATAGGCTGGATGAGGTTGATCCAATATTTATATTGATGCATTTCTATCTGGATAGACCAACTTTTGGGTGCATGAATTTTATTGGATTTTATTGGGAAGTGCGATTGAATAATCAATAATACTGTTATTTCATTCCATGTGGGAATGCTGTGACAAATACTATACACATAATTTCCCAATTGAAATCAGTTCGCAGTGCCGTAGGCTGCTATTGGAAGTTCCAAAAATTCCAAAAAAGTATAAATTAAATAGCGATTTATAATCATGTTATTGATAGGTCTTATCGGAATCCATTGGGATATCCGATGTGAATATTATGAGAGAATCCAGTGGATTTTGTTGGAACTGTCCATTGAAAGGACGGCATGTCATTCAAAGTTCCTTGAGGTGGAAGGGAATCAATGGGATGAAACCCTTTATACCTACGATTTTCAATTTCACGATTTTCCATCGATTTGCATTTGGTATTCCAATTGGAAGACGTCCATATGGTATGCATGAATCAAATAGCGATTCAGATACATTTTATTGATATTTGTTCATCAGGATCCATTAGGATATCAATATAAATATTGTGAAAGAATTTATTAGTTCTCATTGGAACTTTCCATTGAAAGAATGAAATTTCGTTTGGTTGAATACAAATTCACGACCATACTCGATACTTTTGTTCTAAATATCGATATAAAATATCGATATCTCATACAATATATCGTGTATCGATATCAAGTTAGTCAATATCGAATTTCGATACACGAATTTGAAGTAAATTTAAAACATTGGAAACCATATTTGAAAGCATTTCAATCAGTTTTGGAACCCATGAAGATTTACTAGAATGGTTCAAAATTGCTTTAATTCATTACTCAATTGAAATCACCTCTATTCGCGATCAATCTTGATTTTTATTGAGTCAAATTCATCATAAAGGATCATTTAGACCATTCATTTGGAACATAAACCAAGAAATGCAGAAACACCGAGGAATTGTGTACGAAATTCGCGCCTGCATCAGGTCCTCAATTTGTTTTTTTTCCTCTTTCTACATTTTATATATCAGAAAGAGAGCGAGAATTCTAACTATATTCGATCTATTGAGTTCAATACGTACTGCAAGGGGCACAACGATACAAGCGCGTATACAGAGCGAGAGGTACGAATAGATGTGAATGTGTCTTTGTCTATTCCATCAAAATAGTGAGAGAGAATCAATTGGATGTGTTTCTATGTTTGTTCAATAGATAGCATCGTCTTCTCTGTACACTCAATCTGATTGCTTCGCTTACTCCAGTATGTATTGAGCTCTGTTTCTTGGGTGTCAGATGTAATTTGCTGAAACCCTTTAAAGAAGCAACTCTCATAGTATGCAGGGAAGAATATGTTACATCCAGCCAAATTATACCATTAGTAAAATGGATATCAACAAATTTACAAACATATGATTCTAATACCAGAAATGGACAGCGCTTGAAAAAACTTCTAATCGAAGACTTCGAGAAGAGATTCGAATAAATGGAATTGTCGATGTTAGTAGGTATAGCCACAATCTTAGATCCTCGTTTCAAAAATTCATTTTTGAATATTGTGACATGTTCTATCGCTATACAAGAGATATCCAGAATGATACATAATACAAACAGTGATGCTGAAACCATACAGAGGACTGAAGTCAGGAATACTGATGAAAATAAATATCAATTTTGGTCGTTTCAAGATCAAGCAGTTCACTTGAACGAAGATATGGAAATGGATACTCAGGATCACGATTGTATGCCAGAAAGATTGCAATGTTATTTGAATAGCTGAACAATAAGTAGAGAACTGGATCCTATCGCGTACTGGAGAACTCTGGGCCCATCATCAACATTAGCAATATTAACATTACGCTATTTACTGATTGCTGCAACTTCGGGACCATCCGAACGGTTATTCTTCAAAGCAGGACTCGTAATAACTGGACTCAGGAACCATCTGACACCTGAGCATTTGAAAATGTTTTTATTTTTTAACTCACTCTCACTGGAAGATTGGGGGATTTGAAGAATTTGTGTGATAATGATTTAATTAGAATATTTTATCAGATTATATTGATTTCATGCATATTTCATTTTAATTCTATGTGTTTGTTCTGACTTTTAATATTCACAATAGAAACATGCAAAAGGGAAGATGTTTCTCGAAAAACTTTGAAATATTATATTTGGAATTTTGAATAGGTATATACATATACCATTTGTATGCTTTTATTACAAACAATTAAAATTGCATGTAACAGCTAAATTGAATTTAATATTTTTCCTTGTACAATTGGAATTATTATATCGATATATCGGAATATCGAAATTCATTCCCTGATATATCGGTCGTATCGATATAGGATTCGTGGATACGTATCGATACGCAATATCGATACAAATCTTTATATCGCCCATCCCTATTTTACTGATATTTTTTATCGGAATCGATTGGGATATCCGGTATAAGTATTGTAAGAGAATTCATTGGATTTTATTGGAACTTTCCATTGAAAGCATGACATTGCATTAGAAGTTTTTCCAAGTAGAAGAGAATTTGATTGAATAAGAAATCACGAGTACGGCGCGGCGTTTTCCATCAAGTTGCATTGGTTCTTTGAATTGAAGGACATCCAAATGACATTTATTCATGAAATAGCAATTTCCAATCCTCTTATTGATGTTTTCAGCCGAATTTATTGGGATATCCAATATAAATATTGTGAAATAATCTATTTGCATCTTATTGGTTGAATTATCCAATAGAAATGAGAGATTGATCAATCCCGCACCCGTATAATTCCGTTAGGATCCAAGGACAGCTATGAACCCTGAACATCCAATCAACAAAAATTTCATGTCATAAATTCCAAGTACAACGAAATGCAAATAAGTAGAACTGATCGATCGGTAAGAACAAAATATTTCCATTTCTCTCTGTCACTGATTCACCAGAAAATAATCGAATGCAACTTCATTTGTTTATGACACTCCGGTGCACGATACATTAGGATTTTTACGTATTATTCATGAAGAAGAATGGAAGGATTATTGGAGAATCATTTTTTCTTGCATATTCTATAATTTGGATGAAAATGTCATCAAAATCTCATATACGTACATGATCTTTGTTTAAAGAAAAAATCGATTATTTAGTGCCCTTCGTTATCCCCCGTATAGTTACATCCTTGAATCGAGATAACGTTAAAGATACCGTAAACAGGTAAACAAAAAAGATAATTTTCTGACTCATTCTCTCATTGCAGCATTAGTCAACATTACCGGCATTCCTAACCCTGGTGAAATAATCCGATTAATTCCGATCTTAGAGCATATACTACTGGAGCGAGCATTGCCTATGATTTCAATAGAAATAAGTGTGGTGAAATTGAGAGAGAGAGAGAGAGAGAGAGATCCAACTTTCAAGCAGTTGTCTCTCTTTTCATTCAATGAGATTTGAACAAAGATAGCACTGCCTGAAAGTCGGAACTCTCATTCTATCTTTAATTCAAACTAACCACACTTCTCCGTAGCCTTTGCTCGCTCCAGTAGTAAATGCTCTAAGATTCCGATAAAAAGAAATTCTATCGGAATGAATTGAGTTTCTGCATCGGAGATTCCCCACTGATACCGATAAGATACTCTGTTATTGGATTGAATCGGTAATTCACGATTGACAAAGATTCCGATCAAATCCGGTAAAAGAAATTTCATTGGAATGAATTGGGTTTCTGCATCGGAAATTTCCCATTGATACCAATAAAATGTTCTTCTATTGGATTCAGTCGGTATTTTATGATCAATAAAAACTCCAATTGATACCAATAAAATATTTTTTGATGTAATTCGATGGATATTTTATTATTAATCGAAATTCTGATTGATGTAAATGAATTATTTCCTAACTGGATCCAATTGAGAATTTGCCAACACCTCTATCTCCGCATATGCGTTGGGAAATTTATTCCTACCTGGAGGGGATTCAAACTATCACCGATCTACCTACCTGTGAGACCTGCCTCCTTAACCTCTAAGCTATCCTCATACGGTGCTCTGGAGGGGCATGTTGCCAAACATATCCTGGTCAAGAATATCTGATTGAATCTGATGACAAAAATTTTTTTTCATTGGGTCCAATCGGTATCTCATGAATAATAAAAACTCCGATTGATACCAATGGGTATTTTCTTAATAATAAAAATTCCGACTGATACCAATAAAATATTTTCCAATGTAACTCAATGGGTATTTCATAATCAATGAAAATTCCGATTGATATCAATGAAATATTGTCTAATTGCATTTAATCGGTACACTATTGAACATGAAAATTTTGATTGATCCCTGAAAAATATTTCCCGATGAGATTCAATGGGTTTTCATCAATAATAAAAATTCGGATTGATACCAATCAAATATTTGTCAATGGATTTCAATGAGTATTTTATTACCAATAAAAATTCCGATGAATACCAATCAAATATTGTCAAATTGGTTTCAATCAGTATTTTATGATCAATGAAAATTCTGAGTGGCACCAATAACATAGTTTTCAATTGGATTTCATCGGTATTTTATTTATTTTAAACCGATGGTCTGATGCGATAAAAACGATTCTAAAACTGAATTGGTTATTGTCGGAACATAGCTTTACTCGAAACAAAAGATTAGTTGAAATAACTATCTAACTTGTAAGCGCATATGAACTAGGGTGGAGTGAAAAACAAAAAAGTCTCTGAATCGAATCGTAATAGTGCGGAAAAGTTGCTACTCTTCAAGACGAACTCAGGAAAAAAAAAATTTTGAAATCGGATAAGATCTTCAACTCGCGCATTTCGTTTAAAGTTTTTGAATTTCATCGAAAATTCAAGGATATTTCAAAATATTCGAGTTCGCTCGATTATTGTCCGATCAAGCTGATTTTTGGTTTGTGGTATTCTGTGGGTTTTTATTGGAGAAAAATATACCTCCTCCTTGATACAGCGAAGCGGATCAGAAAATCCATTTTCCCTCAAATCGCCTAAATAACTCTGTCGACACCGTCCCGTTATATCGCAATAATTCCCACTGTATAGAATAATATCATTACTTCAATTGAATCCCCCTTCCAAATAACGGCAAGGGGTAGAAAGGAGGGGAGGGCAGGGGCGGATCAAGAGATCTGTCTTGGGGGCGGAAAGTACTTATTTGAACTTTAAAAAGATAAAGATCGTAGGAATACAAAAACTCCCCATTGCCGGAACATATTTGGATTTGGCTTGGGAGGGGTAACCCTACCGCCCCCCCTTTGAATTCGCGCCTGGGGGAGGAGTTACATCCATGTTTTATGACAGTATGCAATATATGCAGCTCTTCGCCCGTCAAACTTGTCACGACTCAGAACTCACCACGAGGAGGGTGGCTGCACCGCAGTTCCACCACGCCCTACCCAACCAACCAACCAAATGTAGGCATGGACTCTATTTGAAGTCAGATTTTGTTTCAGATTGTGGCATTCCTGCTTGAGAAATAAGAGAGTTGCTCAGAATGTAGCCATCTCTCCTGTCGTGTCCATATACTTCTTTACTGGCTCTTGTTGCAGTTTTACACACCGTTCTACTGCCTGAGTGTGACAAGGGACTTTTTCAGGTCTATTTCTAGTGTTGGTTTCTGTTTCTCCTTAATTAGCATCGAAATTTGCTGTGCGGAAAGAGAAGACAAGAGTGAGGACAGGTAAGTGTAACCTTAGACCAATTGATGATGTCAAAGTACTCTTGCGCTTCAAAATTAAATTCAGATTACTAAAAGTCCTTACAAAAGCTTTTTTTGTCACAGGTTTTCTTTTGTTTCGAGGACTCGCCTTAGACCTAGTTCTCTAATGCGCTCATCGTTATCCATTACCATAGACAGCAGAACATTTTCTGGATGGGCAGAAGAAGCCGTTTGTCTGAATGACTTTATGTACAATATTCCTTACTTTAGGAGGTAACTTTCGACATCTTTTGATACAATCAAAATGTGTTTTAGTCCTTCAAGAATAGAGATTTTGTCTTAATTTGGAACCACAGTGGTGCGTATATGTGTAATATGTATGTCACTATAAGCTACAGGGTTTCTGACGGGTTTGCAGTGAAATATATAGCCTAAGAATTCTGTTAGCTGTGGTCAACCAACGAGCATGTGCTATTGGTCCCGGGTCACGGTTGGCTAGATCTGTTGAACAGGATCCTGAATCAATGCTGAGAGCAATCTCGTGTAAATATCTTTGATCTTTACTGAGGATTTTGAAATCAATCTCTGGCAGTACGCTGCTGATCGGCTGAAAATCAACCACAGGCAAGGACTCTCATTCTGCAAGTTGTTTGCAGATGGCACCTGTGAATGGATGAGGACCACTTTGTTTCCCCATCAAGATCTTCGATGAGATGCCGCAAAGGCAAGTCGTTGAAGTGCATGAGGCAGATAACCCATTGTGAGGGTTTTGTAATTTCATCTCAATATGTTTAATGGCTCCATTTTCCAGCCAGTATTTGTTGCTGTACAATCGCAACCGATAACTGCAATACCAGATGTATCTATAGCATTGTCTTCAGTACCTCACAATGCTGAGGCTGTATCCTTTCCGGTCTTTGAATCTGATACTATATGGCAAACATATTTTGAGCCAGGTTCCTCAATAACAGAAATATGTTCTCCTTTTTTCTCTGTTTGGTAGCGTTTACCGTTTCTTTCTTCTAAGTACAGTGTGTTATCTGATCTGCCGTCAAAGTACAAACACTTAGGACCCTCTGCTTGTCGTTTAATAAGCTGCGTTTCAACTAAACTAGCTCTGCATTTTTCTTTCTCACGTCTATCCTTGCTTCGATCAATAATCATAGATGAATTTCCATTGGTGACTAATCACATCTTTCAGCACGCTTGAAGCTATGGCTGCTGCTGCTCTGTCAGAAACCTCATACCGATCACATATCCCCCCAGTTGCTGGCAATGACAAACGCATTTGTTTTTTTTCAGAAACAAAAGACGTTGAGCGTGGGAACTGAAAGGTTGCATCGTGCTGTTCATTGTCACTTTCTTCAAAATGTTTATTTTCTGTTTCAGGAATAGTGCTAAAAGAAGACGGACCTGCAGCAATTCCTATAGAGGAGTGCTGCAGAAGATTACTACGTTCTTTCCTCTGCATTTGTTTTGTCAATCTTTTGGTTTATGTCAAATCTTTGGCTCCAATTTTCCCCTTCCTCAAATACCTTTGTGCATACAGAAACTTGAGTTCTATTACAGGTATTTTTCTGTCTTCAGGGCACCTGCATTGAATGACAACAGGATTGGAGCAAATGCATGCACTAAAAGATTTGTTGCAAATGCACTCAAATGTCATAGGGCATTTACATGTAGAAATATCGAATAAAGTTTCACATGACTCTTGGATAAAGTTCTTGTACTTTTCATGTGTTTTTTCTCTGTTGTAAGATTTTCTGAGAACATAATATTTGTCATGCAGGACTTTTATTTTTTGTATTATTCTGGCATGAGAAACGGCAGGAATGGACGCTTTGCAATACAATGCTTCCAATTGTGAGGCTACACTGCTAGCCACTAAAGAAAAGTTGACTTTCTTTCCGGAGCACAGTCTATATCTTTCCTGGTGAAAAGCTCTCACGACATCCGCAGATGTTGGGAGGAAGGAAAGCGGCAATGGTCTTGGGGCCCCGAAGAAAGGACACGCCGTGTCTTTACGTGTCAGGGACATTGATAACCGATAATCAAGAATGTGTATGTGGAAATATATGCGATGCACACAAGTGCGTGTGGATTTTCTATAAGACACTCAGTCTGCAATAACGCTGCGACGATACAACTCTACTGTGCTACTGGATAATTAGCAAAGACAAGTAAGGATTGCCAGCCATTGAGTTTATGCCCCATAAGCAATTTCAGTTCATATAATAATTGAAGCGATAAGGATATTCTATAATACTTCGGAAATTGTTTCGATGTAACTGTAAGGCGTCGACACCTATTTAGGGTGATTTGAGAGGAAAACGTGCTTTATTACCCCGTGCAGGCTTTCTGTGTTACCCCTCCCCGTGAAGGGAGGAGGGGATATGTTTTCCATTAAAAATCTCAACATAATGCGACAAACCAAAAATTGGCTCGATCGGACAATAATTAAGCAACCTAGAATATTTTGAAATATCCTTGAATTTTCGATGAAATTCAAAACTTTAAACGAAATGCGCGAGTTGAAGATCTCATCCGATTTCAGAATTTTTTTTTTTTCCTGAGTTTGTCTCGAAGAGTAGCAACTTTTCCGCACTATTGATTCAGTTCAGAGACTCTTTTGTTTTTCACTCCACCTAATATGGACCCATTTTTTCCGTTAGAATAACCAATTTTTTATTGATTCAACCAGTTTTCAAATTAGTCAAATCAATGGATGAAATTGTTGTCTAACGAAAAAAATAGATCCCATATGCCTTACAAGGTAACTAGTTGTTTCAACTAATCTTTTTTTCTCATGTAGGATATGAGGATCTGTGTACTTTCGATTATTCCCGATAGATTCAAATGTTGGGATGATTCAACTCCAGCCCATTGATCGATTAAAATTATACATTTTTAAATGAAGTCGGAAATTCCCCATAAAAAACTCATTACTCATTCAATTCCACATTTCCCCATTACTTCCAATAGATTGAGGTTATGGAAAATTCCAATCAGAACCGTTCGCTTTATGAGATGGACAAAATTTTAATCATCCAATCAGATATCTCTTATACAGACCAAGAGATCGCGAAGTCTTATTCATTCAAATAAACAACAGATTTCCTATTGGTAAATCCTCGATTCAATCCTATAGAAAAGAGATCGATTAATTCCTATTCATTTTGAATCGGTAGCTGAGCCTTTCCGATTGACCTTATTCATTCGATTATTTTGAATCGGTTTTATCAGATCCTTTGGGATTTCTTAACCAGGGACCCCTGCTCTTTACTGTCGTTTACATATATGAACAAACAAAATATCATGCAATTACTCAATGAGATTTTATCCTATTTAGAGGTGCAATTGCACTTCTTGAATATCTTGAACTATTACAAAATAGATTTATGAACCTGAATACATGAATTTGTACCATGCTGTATTCTCCTCGAAACATCTTCATCAATTCATGTATCGATTCCCTAGCTAAGGTAGATCTCATGATTTTCCATAATTTCTCATAAAAGTGACAATTTCTCATATTTCCTCATAAATTACAAATTCAGTAAGAAAAATCTGATATTCCCTCCTCGAATTTGTAACAAATGACAGAAATATACAGAATTATGACTTTCATGAGAATTATGAAAAATTATGATATACATTACCACCAGGGAGTTGTATGACTTCTGAAATATATCATTTTTCAGATTTCTAATTTGCTCTCCCATAAGACCTAATTAAGATCTCTTAAAGAAGCTTCTGAAAGATCTCTTTTCAGATATCTCAAACATATATAATAGGGTTGCGTACGATATCTTTAAGATATCTTAGAGATCTCTTTCAGAAAAAATTTTGAGATATCTTACAAAATTTTCAGTCATCTTTCAGATATCTAATAGAAATCGGATTGTCTATTTGGGATATTGAAAAGGTATGATTACAGTTCTTTTATCAATTCTCTTGCTGGATGTTCTTTTGCCCATTTTAGCCCGTTATGACTTTCCCTATGGATGCAGATGAATGTTTCACCATATGTACCGTATTCCACCACAAAGATCGTAATTTTCATGTCTAGATATATATCGAATTTTATACTAAGATCATTAATTTTATCAGTAATAGGCATGAATTATCAACGGCTAAGAAATGAAACGACGAAGTATATCATTATCTACGATGATTTTATAGGGGATGCGTATTCTCAATTCCTCTTCACAGAGCACTTTCATTGTAGAAGAAATTATGATAAATGGCTGCCAGACCAATCTACAGCAGAGATCAGCAGTAATGATATTCTCATTAATGATTTTAGATTTTATGACTCATTATTTTCAGAGTCAAATTTTCATCTTCCGCAGTTTCCATTTTAAGTTACGAAAACGGATAATATTCATTTCAATTGAAACGGTGTGAGAAGAAAATTCTGATTTTAGTGATAATGATGATAAATCCGAATCATTACCGAAAGTGAAGCCTCATGGCTTCAAATGAATTCATTATGCATTCCTCCTGAACTGTTGTGCTGTGTGGGTTGAGAAGAAAATTTTACAACCTTTTTCTTCTGGGTGTATCATTTGATTAAGTGGTCTTCCTGGCTGAGGTTTTACAGAAAAATTTTTTTCAAACATTTTTTTCTCATAAAAAAAATTGAGATATCGTTTTGAGAATTTGTAGATATGTTTACTGAACATTAAATATTACAAAAGATGTTTCTTTCAGATTCAAATAAATTTTTTTATCGTCCTACTAGTTTAAACAAAAAAACACTAAAAAATGACGGTGGGAGTGATTTGGGGCTACCGGATGATGTGAAGAAGGAAAAAACATTGCGAACTATCCTTGTTGAATTGGCTATCGCATGAACTAGGATATTTTTTTTCCATTGAAAAATAACAAAATGGTGGCCATTTTTCGAAAAAATCGATTTTTGAGGGTGGAATATCGGATAGAAATCGGAGAATTTTTGACAAATCGAAAGATCCTAGTTCATGCGATATAGCCACTTCAATAAGGAATAATTTGCCTTTTATTTTCTTTTTCAGATCATCCGGTTGCCTCAAATCACTCCACCGTCATTTTTAGTTTTGTTGTTTAATTTAGTGTAACGGAAAGAAAATTTGTTTAAATCTGAAAAAATATTCTTGTAATATTGAATGTTTAATAAACGTACCTACAAATTTTAAAACGATATCTCAATTTTCTATGAGAAACAAATGTTTGAAAACAAAGATGGTCTGATACTTTCGTGACCAAGAGTTGTTATCGGATTGCTTGAATAGTATCACAGGTGTATGAGAAAACACGAAACAGAAGCAAATATACCATAGACCTGTACGTCGTCTACCCCCACTATCAATTTCATATAGTCGGTCTTGTGGAAATTTTTTATTGGATGGATGGATGGATTACAGATTACAAAGTGGATTCATAACAAAACCTCAAAGAGATGTAAATAGTTTGAATAACGGTAGAAGTTGAAGTTGATCTCCAGTTACTTCAGCCACATTGAAGTATTTCAAAACGATTCTTTCAAAGGCGAAAACACAGTGGATATGTCACAGATTCTTACAACATGCTGGGCTCATCAGTTCTTTGGAGTAGAATCATAGGTGGCTGGAGACGAATCAGAAATGAAGCAGACGTATTACAAATTTGCATGCTAGCTATCGTCACTATCAATCTCATTCGGTGGTCTCATAGTCGAACAAAGAAAAGGGGAAAGCGCAGTGGATATATCACAGATCTATCCGATGCTGGTATCAGATTCTTTGCGTAGTGTTTCAGGGGGATAAGAAAGGAACAGAATGAAGCCAATATACCATAGATCTGTGAGTTTGCTATCACCACTATCAATTTGCATTACATATTACAAAGTGGATCCAATTGAAAATGAATCCTAGATTCTTCATGTAGAAATACAGGTGGATGCAGGAAAAACAGGCGAGATGCAGATATATCATACATCTGTATATCATGTACCAGGAGGATCAATATCAATAGATAGCGTTGTAAGGAAATGAAGAAAAGGCAGGAGTGCAGAGGATATACGAGGTGTGTTCAAAAGTAAGGTGACTTTGTATTTTTAAGAAAAATATTTATTTATTCATCAATATTTATATTTGTCCCCTTCAAAGTAATCCCCCTCAGATACAATACACTTATGCCAACGGTTTTTCCAATCCTCAAAGCACTTCTCATAAGCACTTTTCGGTATAGCTTTGAGCTCTTCCAGCGATGCAGTCTTTATGTCTTCAATCGTTGCAAATCTCAAATCCTTTCATAGAGTCTCTTTAGTTTTGGGAACAAGAAGGAGTCACATGGGGCCAAATCCGGTGAATATGGTGGCTGAGGCATGATTGTGGTGTTGTTTTTGGCCAAAAATCTCTCACAAGCAAGATGAGTGAGCAGGGCATTATCGTGATGCAAAAGCCATGAATTATTTTCCACAATTCTGGACGTTTTCTTCGTATTGCTTCTCGCAAACGGCGCATAACTTCAAGATAATACTGTTTATTGACCGTACGACCATATAGTAGAACTCCTGATGCACCACACCATGGTAATCGAAGAAACAGTGAGCAAAACTTTGACATTTGATCGAACTTGGCGTGCTTTTCGGTCTTGGCTCATCTGGGGTCTTCCATTGGGACGATTGGACTTTGGTTTCGACATCATAACCATATACCCATGATTCGTCACCAGTTGGGACCCTTTTGAGTAAATCTGGGTCGTCGTTGACGTCATTCAACAGTTCTTGAGCGATGCTCATGCGACGGTTCTTTTGGTCAAAATTTAGCAATTTCGGAACAAACTAGCTGACACATCTCTTGCCCAAAACGTTAGAAAAAATTTCATGGCACAGGCAAGCGATAAACCAACATCCTCAGCAACTTCTCTGATAGTGATTCGACGATTTTCCAAGACAAGCCAATTTTTTTTCTTCACTGCTTGAACGTTTCCATCAGTTGTTGACGTGCTTGGGCGTCCAGAGCGAAGGCTCGTCATTGGCATCTTCGGCCATCTAGGAAGAGTTTGTACCACTTGTAAACATTTTTTTACTTAGAACAGTTCCACCGTATGCTACTGTCAACATTTTAAGTGTTTCGGAGCACTTTATTTTATTTTTACATAAAATTTGATGCAAATCCTTTGATCCATATTTTTCGATAGCAAGAAATCGCCGAGCACGCAAAACACTCCATAACCTTTACGCCTCTCACAGCCAAACAAAAAATGCTATACACTTGAAACTTGGTACAGATGTTCAGGAAGAGTGTGCCAACACAACAAAACAAAAAATCGATAATCGAAAGTACGTTGCCGCGAAATTTGGAAAGTCACCTTACTTTTTAGACACACCTCGTACAGCAATTCCTTGCGTCAGTATACCCCTAGTGAAAATCGATGATAGAAATGGATAGAAAAATTTGTATCCACTTCTATCCATTTTCAACGTCATTTTCCGCACCGCTTTTGACATTGACCTGAATAGGAATCTGGTTTATCCATTTCAATCCACAAAAATGGATTAGGAAAGGAAAAATCCGACACGAAATTGGATGAACTTAGTATTCATTTTCTATCCACTTTCAATGTCATTTTCTGCACCATTTTTGATATTCACAAGGATAAGTATTTGCTCCATCTATTTCAATGCATAAAAGTGGGATAAAAATCAATTTTGGTGTCTGATGATGGTCTATTGGCGAAATGTCCGTGTAGAAAAATTGATCAGGATTCAATTAGGGCCTAATCCAAACAAATCGAGGCAGTGAGGAATCGATGTGGAATGTGACGCATAAACGATCAGGTCTAATCCGGTGCCCATGAGGTACAATCAGGCCCATAACAATCATCTTACATCAAATATAATGTCTAGCTAACATAATTGATGAATGAATCTTGAAATGACTCCAAATTTTCCGAATATTATCGAAGCAGATGTAGTTAATTGATTCATAAACAATCGATTCTATTTTTTCCGAAAGAAAAAGGAAGTTATTTTAACTCTCCGGAGTATAAGTCAAGTTAGATGTTCCATAATTCACTAAAAAACTTCACAGGCGTTATGCTGCAGTCAAAGTGTAATGATTTCCTATTTGGCAAAATTTGTTCGAGGTTTAGTTTTGAGATGTTAAATTTTATATTTTTTCGAAATCACATCATTCAAAAAGCACTGCGTGTTACATACTTGAGCTTGACACCATTGGCTGGAGTCAGGAAACGGCGGATCTCTGGGAAAAATGTACTATTCTGTCATTTTTCGATTCAAGGTTATAGCAATTCGAAATTTTTGGCTTCCAGCGGATCAGAATCAGCAACTTTCCAGTTATTATAGCTACAAAACATGGGATGACTGAATACTTTGATTTTTTCTCAGAGATCCGCGATTTTTTCAACTTGACGAATCGTGTCAAGCTGAAGTATGTAACACATGAGTGCTCTTGGATGATTTGGATTTGAAATGAATTCTAAAAT
Source organism: Gonatopus flavifemur (assembly GCA_018340375.1). NCBI lineage: Eukaryota > Metazoa > Arthropoda > Insecta > Hymenoptera > Dryinidae > Gonatopus > Gonatopus flavifemur. Next base: position 42,356 of record JAFFJZ010000180.1, read on the forward strand.
GCTCCTATCTCAAAAACTGAGACCTGACGAAAATTTTCAGACCGGAAATACGCCTGTAGAAATTCTTTCAGTAGAACTATCAAACACCCAGTATATAGATATAAACATGGATATGGGTATGTATATATGTGTGAATAGATGTATGAATGAATTCACGTGTGTATATTTGTATATTTGTATATGTATATGGGCATTCTTTTGTGAAATCCCAATACCCCTGCACATCTCAATTTTGAAGATAGAGATCTCGGAGACCAATCAAAATTTTTCGTTGAAGTGTCTACTTTTCATTGCCGTATGGTGTTTTTGAACATGGCGGCCATTTCGCCAATATGGTGGCTGGAACGAAGGGGAAACGTGTTGAGAATGATCAACACCAGTCCTAGGAACATGATACGTGAGTGTTGGATAGTTCTGTGGACTGGGGCATGTCATTCGAACCTTCCGCTCAATTGCATGCGGTTGGAATACTGGAAATGGCAAATGGCGGGTCAATATGCGGCCGGAAATTCAAAATTGCTTTGGATTCCTTGAAATATGTGGAAAGGGATTTTCGGGTCGCTGATGACGAATCGAACTCGATTTCCAGGTTGAAAATGGCGGATCCAATATGGCGGTCGGAAAAATTATCAATCTCTTGGATTTGTGGAAAACATTGTCACACTGAAGTTTTCGGGGTCGCGAAACGAGAATCCAATGCCCCGATTTCCGGAATTGCAGATGACGAATCCAATATGGCGGCCGGAAATTAAAATATTGCTTTGAATTTTCTGAAACATTGAAGAAGGGGGTTTTTGGGTCGCTGATGACGAATCAAACTCAGATTTCGGGATTACGAATAGCGGATTCAATATGGCGCTCGGAAGAATTATAAATTATCAATTTGTGGAAACATTGGCATACTGAGGTTTTTGGCGTCGCTGATCAAGAATCCGGACTCGGATTTCTGGAATAGCGAATGGGTAATCAATATGGCGGTCAGAACAATTATCAATCTCTTGAATTTGTGAAACAATGTCATACTGAGATTTTTGGGGTCGCTGATAGACATTCAAATCCGGATTCTTGGAATTATGAATGGAAGACTCGATATGACGGTCTGGATATGAAGAATCATCCGTCCTCTGACGTAAATCTTCGTTCCAAGGAAGTTCTGGTCGTTCATTATAAACCTGAGGTCAGATTCCGGAAACCAGAACGAACGCACCACGTTCAATGATCCGCGAGCACATTTAATATGATGGGATCAAATATTATATTGATTTCAAGGATTAATTGGGGTCTGATCATACTCATCCTGGAATTTATTTTTGAAGTGCTGCTTCGCTCTGTCTCTGGTACGGATAATCCCATCCATTCTTCTCACATTCCGTTGAATTCGAGGAATTAACAAAGTCTGAATAGCATAAACAGCAAAGGTGTTGTGTTTTAGACTTTCTGATCAGAATACGTAACTCTTGTGCTCGAAACCGCGTCCTTGTAATCATAAATAGCAGGAAAGACGGTGCATTGTTCGGTATCGAAATTCAAATGCTTTTGAGGCATCCTTGCTAACATATACTTAGTTCTCAAAAAAACAAACGTAATCGGTGCTTCGCCATCGCGAAGATTGTGTTTCCGTTCCTCGATGAAAAGATTCTGTCAACTCAGACATATAAATGAATGAGGTTTGAGTGTTGCCGAGTCTATTGCACAATTGTTGTATAAAATTATCTCCCATCATTTACTGTTTGTATAGTTGAACGATCCGTTGCCGTCCAAAACTGAATATCAATCTCTTATACCGTGATCAATGAATTCTCCAGTAGATCATGTAATTTCTCCGAGAACTACCGGAACTCCTGGACAATCCAGAACTCTCAATACTTTCAATATTTCCACCTCCATCATTTCCAGTTCATCAACCACCGTATGTCATCTTGTAATTTGTACGATAAACCTTCTTCCATACACGCAGCAAATTCTGGAATTCGCGTATAAGTCAGGAAATTCCTGTAACATAACCTCGATACCTTTCGCGAATGTCTACCATTGTGTGCGGCTGTTTTGAGTGAATAAATCATTGACTTTTCCGAAGAATTCTGCTTGGCTTCGTATATTAGAGATGTCTTGAATAAATCAGCTGAAAATAAACGAATAAATGCGTGAAATCGATTCTTATCAACTGACGATTGTATTGTTCAGTAATGTCTGCACTAATTTCATGTGGTTTCATTGTAACAATCAATTGTTTTTCTCGTCTCCAGTGATTCATCGTTTTACATTTATTTACTTCATGAATGTTCATGACATTTAAACCTCAAAGTTTTTTGTGTTTTAACTTATTAAATCGTACTAGGAGTTCGCATATTTTCATCTGATTTATCTGATCATCTAATACACGATGCCATTGTGTTCGTCGAACGGCCCGATGTGCAAATCCGTTCCCAAACCTGCCGGGCACATTGGTAGAAATTTATGAAGATATCGGAGGTTATGTTACAGCAATTTCCTGACTTATGCTGCGAAATCGAGGATTTGTGCTGTGTCTTCTCAAAAGGTTCATCGGACAAATTACAAAATGACGATGTGGTTCATGAATCAAATGATAGCGAGGTGAGAAGGAAATATTTGCTTAGTAGTTGAGAGTTCTATGAGAATGGATGTTCCAATTGGAGAATGAGACACACAGAAGGTCTCAATGATCCACGCACGAACAGAGAAAATTTGAACTGGAAGGAATGCTGGATGAGCTCGGGGAGAAATTTTCAACCTTGGAATTTAACAATCCACTGAAATTACAAATTTTAACTGTCGCCCCCCATCATCTTGGAGTGCGAGAAATCGCTTAAGAATTTGTTACAACGCGATATTCAGACAACAAATCAAAGGAATTGAGGATGAAAGCTGGCATTTTACCCGATAGTATTGCAAAGGGAGAGGAAAACTCTCTCAAACAACTTTAGAAAAAAGTACATGGATTTTATACGAGTGACATGAATAGCAGGATAATGCCTGCATCCGAAAGATGTCGTTTCTGTGAAAATTGATGGAGAGTGAACGCTGGAACAGAAACGTCTCTTACTGATGGGTTTGAAAGAACTTCATACCGTATTCGAACAGTCTCACCCAGAACATATTATCTGCTTCAGCGCGTTCACTAAACTGAGACCAAAAATGGCATACTCCCTGGGGCTTGTGGAACACGTTTCCAGTTTGTGTTTGCACAATACATCAAAATCAGGAAATTGATGTTGAATGCAATTGATATTCAAAAGCTGACGTTGAGCCACACAAAAGCCACAAACTAATTACACAGACTGCACCTGAATGAAATTGTTTGTGAGATACCTCGTGCTGATTGTTATCTAGACGCATAGTGATGACTGTCCAGGAGTTTCGTTCTGGAGAAATCACATAATCTACGAAATTCATTCATCACAGATATTCAATATTCAGTTTGGACAGCAACGGATCGTTCAACTCTACAAACAGAAGTAATGAAAATTGATAATTTTATACTTGAATTGTGTAAAAAAATGACAACCCTCAAATCCCATTCATTCATCTCTAAGCAACAGAGTCTTTTTATCCAAGAACGAAAACACAATCTTCGCGATGGCGAATGACTGGTTACGTTTGATTTTTCTGAGAACTACGCATATGTTTGCCAGGATGCCTCACAAGCATTTCATTTCAATAACGACCAATGCACTGTGTTCCCTGCCATTTATTATTATAAGGAAGGGCGCGATATTAAGCACAAGAGTTATGTATTCTTATCTGAAAGTTTAAAACACGACACTTCCGCTGTTTATGCTATCCAGACCTTGTTAATTCCTGAAATTCAACGCAATGTGAAAAAAGTGAATGAGATCATTTATACCAGTGACGGAGCAAAGCAGCACTTCAAAAATAAATTTCAAATCGCGAATTTAGTTCATCACAAAGAAGATTTCAATATTGACGCTGAATGGCATTACAGTGCAACTGCTCATGGTAAAGGTGCTTGTGACGGGATCGGTGCTACTTTCAAAAGAGAAGCATCAGAGCGAGTCGACTGCCAAACCTCAAAATGCTATATTGAGCCCAAAACTCTACAGCTGGGCAAAGAGTCATTTTGAAACCATAAGCATCATGTACTATGATAAGTATTTCACGAAAAGATGAGACGGAAACTCAACAAACGATTCGAGAATGCCAACCTTACCTGAGATTCTGAAAAACCATGGGTTTTTGGGGGTAAGA
>JAFFJZ010000181.1:0-46379 GCA_018340375.1 Gonatopus flavifemur
GAATGTAACGGTTGCTTCCCCAACTATATGAAATCCGATGTGAGAAGAATTACTTCCAAGAAATCTTCCTAAATCTCTCAGAAAAATGTCCCAGAACATGGGAAAGTTCAGAAAAATTCCAGAGAAATTCAGAGAGGGCCAGGAAGAGTGTTTTTTTTCTTCATTTTGGAATCTTAGTTTGAATGATTCAGAGAAATTTCTCACTGTGAAAAAATTTCTTCTGAAAATTCAGAAAACATGCCTGTAATTTTGTACAGTCAGTTTTTTTTTAAATTCTCAGATAAATTTTACGGAATTCCAAGAAACTTTCACTAAATTTCAGAGCATGTTCTGAAAATTCAGTCAAATTTCTTAAGTTCGGCAAAATTTTTCTAAAAATTCAGAAAAAAGTAGCTGTAAAAATTACAGTCACATTTTCTGAATTCTCAGAAGGGATTTTTTTACAGTGAATGTGGAGAAGGCTCTGAAGTCGAAATGAATGGAATTTTGAAGGATTATTCGTTCAGATTTGAAGAGATTCAGAGGGATCCAGGAGGCTTCGAAGAGACTCAAACAAATTTAGAGAAAGCCTCAGAATCTGAATAAATGACATTCTGAGAGATTCAGATGAATTCAAAACAATTGAAAAGGATTCGAAACCTGTTGAAAACGCGGACTGATTCAGATAAAAATTTGACGATGGATACAAAAATAGGATCGAAATGGATTAAATTCGGATTGCATTTCTATACGTTTCGATCCTATTTTTGTATCCATTGCCAAATTTTTATCCGGATCCATCCGCATTTTCAACAGGGGAGGAATTCAAAGGACTTCAGAAATTCTCAAACGAATTCAGAGAAAACTTTGGAATCTAAATGAAAAATTCTGAAAGATTTAGGAAGATTTAGAGAGATTTCGGAGAACCCCACGAATTTCAAAATCACAACCAGAAAAATTCCAGCAGATTTAGAGAGATTAAGAATACTTCACTGACAGACAAGGTAGTGAAGCATTCTTAATCTCTAACTCAGTCTCTAACTTTCTCTGAATTACTCTACATCATTCTAAATTTTTGAATGAATTAGAAAAATATCCCAAATCATGAAGAAATTCAAAGAAATTTTGGAGAGAATTTCTTCACCCAGGTAGATATCGATTTCATATCAAACTGATATCAGCCTTAAAGCTTGGAAATTTCATACAAAGTAAACATGTGGGTAAATTAAATATGTCGTGATAATCAGTATATTGGTATAACTGAAAATCACATCATCGCTCTAATATCATAGAAGCAGGGAATAATTCATGTTGATTTTAATTTTCTTCAATACCAGAAGAATTTTTACCATAAATGAAGAGTAAATGATGTATGATCATAATTTTAAAAGCATCAATCACCTTCCAAAAAAGCAGACAGTTCCAATCTATATATTTTTTTTTAGTAGCAATGATACTGTAAGCGTATCTTCTAGGTATCATTAAGGTCTCAAATTGAAGATTTTGCAACGTAACATTGACGTATCATTGAGGTATCGCGAACTTGTTAGGGTACACCCGTGGAAGGGATATCGTATATGTTGCTGGAATTTGAATCGTTCATTGGAATGGAACGAAAGTTCAAACTTACAAAATTTGATAAACCTCCAGTTTCGAGCAGTCCTCCCACGAATAGAAGAATACGAGAGAAAATTGGGCTATGATACCGCCGTAGGAGGGATATGATACGAGGTGTGTTCAAAAAGTAAGGTGACTTTTCAAATTTCGCGGGCAACGTGCTTTCGATTATCGATTTTTTTGTTTCGTTATGTTGGCACACTCTTCCCGAACATCTGTACCAAGTTTCAAGTGTATAGCATTTTTTGTTTGGTTGTGAGAGGCGTAAAGGTTATAAGTGTTTTGCGTGCTCGGCGATTTCTTGCTATCGAAAAATATGGATCAAAGGATTTGCATCAAGTTTTGTGTGAAAAATAAAATAAAGTGGTCCGAAACACTTGAAATGTTGACAGTAGCATACGGTGGAACTGTTTTGAGTAAAAAAAATGTTTACAAGTGGTACAAACTCTTCCAAGATGGCCGGGAAGATGCCAATGACGAGCTTCGCTCTGGACGCCCAAGCACGTCAACAACTGATGAAAACGTTCAAGCAGTGAAGAAAATTGTTTTGGAAAATCGTCGAATCACTATCAGAGAAGTTGCTGAGGATGTTGGTTTATCGCTTGGCTCGTGCCATGAAATTTTTTCCAACGTTTTGGGCATGAGACGTGTGTCAGCGAAGTTTGTTCCGAAATTGCTAAATTTTGACCAAAAGAACCGTCGCATGAGCATCGCTCAAGAACTGTTGAATGACGTCAACGACGACCCAGATTTACTCAAAAGGGTCCTAACTGGTGACGAGTCATGGGTATATGGTTATGATGTCGAAACCAAAGTCCAATCGTCCCAATGGAAGACCCCAGATGAGCCAAGACCGAAAAAAGCACGCCAAGTTCGATCAAATGTCAAAGTTTTGCTCACTGTTTTCTTCGATTACCATGGCGTGGTGCATCAGGAGTTCTTACCATATGGTCGAACGGTCAATAAACAGTAATATCTTGAAGTTATGCGCCGTTTGCGAGAAGCAATACGAAGAAAACGTCCAGAATTGTGGAAGGATAATTCATGGCTTTTGCATCACGATAATCCCCCTGCTCACTCATCTTTGCTTGTGAGAGATTTTTTGGCCAAAAACAACACCACAATCATGCCTCAGCCACCATATTCACCGGATTTGGCCCCATGTGACTTTTTCTTGTTCCCAAAACTAAAGAGACCTATGAAAGGACGGAGATTTGCAACGATTGAAGAGATAAAGACTGCATCACTGGAAGAGCTCAAGGCTATACCGGACAGTGCTTATGAGAAGTGCTTTGAGGATTGGAAAAACCGTTGGCATAAGTGTATTGTATCTAAGGGGGATTACTTTGAAGGGGACAACATAAATATTGATAAATAAATAAATATTTCTTCTTGAAAATACAAAGTCACCTAACTTTTTGAACACACCTCGTATATGTTGTTTGAAATTGAATCGTTTATTGAAATGGAACGGAAATTCAAACTCACAAAATTTGAAAAACCCTTTCCCCTAGTAGCACACAATCTTCGTCAAACGTTCTGAGAATGTTTGCAGGACGTTTAAATATTCTAGGAACGTTCGGAGAATATTTTACGCACATTGGTGTTACTTGGGTTTCGTCTCGAGCAGTTCTCTCATGAATATCGATATGCACAGAATGATTAGGTTATGTTATTTGTGGAGAAATATCGTACTTGATGGACCGATCAGAGCTGCTCGTCACAATTTCTCCCGCGTGGGGGGATGCTGGAAATACACAAACTTTGAGTTATATTTCAAAATCGTACAAGCCACCTGAGACGAGAAGGGCCAAAATCAATCATCATAATCAAACTATCCACAACCTAGAACAGCCCTATGCCACTCCAATACGAAACCTATCTCGAAAAGAGGTCACTTATTGTCGTTGAAACTAGACCCGAACCAGGTGGCGCTTCATGTTCAGTGGGTACGGAGCGAAATAAACATACACGGAAAAAAATACTCCGGTTAATATATGGACAGCAAGAATTACTGCTATTTTAACCAGAATTCTAGTTGAATGAATCAAGTCTCCGGCAAATTTAACAAGGGCTCTGGTAATTTAACAAGAATTCCAGTATAAGTCACAGATATCCTTTGCTGTCCATATAGTAACCGGAATTCTGGTAAAATTAACAGTTCATTTTTTTCCGTATAGATACGGACTTAACCTTTCAAGTGAGGATATAGTAGCTTCAAGAATATTATACGTGTTAAACAGAATAGAAAGAATAATTTGAATAATTCATTGGAACAATATCACCACTGCTTGAAAATGTTGATCCAAATAATCTTTTATTGAGGTTATATTATGAGCTATAACCCAATCCCTGCGTACCCAGTGTACTATTAGCGACGTCTCGTGGCGAAAGACAATAAAAGTCCTACTTTTAAGTGGCAGTGGCATAGGGCTGACCTAGAATGAGAAAAGAATCGTACCTGATCCATCGGTCAGCGTCGCTCGTCTCCCGTTCTCTCGCACGGAATGCACGTGAATGATAGTGTTTGGATTACTGTGATATTATACGTGCTAACAAGATATAATTTCCATCTACAGATGCAGAATTACATATCTTCAGTAACTAGAGTCCATTGTTAAGATCAATCTCGCGAGTTTAGTGATTCATTCCCCAATTTTCTCCCCGAAAGAATTATCTCTCCTCTCTTCTCTAGACCTATGGATTCCAGTATCCTCTCCTCTTATCTCTTCTTCTAATCAGATAGTGTTACGGCGAGCGAGAGATTTTGGAATCGAGCTCTTCGTAGCTCTACGGAGACAGAGAGAGAGAGAAGATGGGGGAAACAAACAAAATTAATTGCCGCATTGGCCCGAGCGATACGACCGGTGCTCCCTTCAAGAGATCGTAATTCGGAGCGTCGTGATGCACTTTCTGCTCCTTCTTTGGAATTTGATTGAAATCGGAAATTAAGGCAACGGAAATTCCATGCCGACGAACGCAGGATTTGATTGAATCCAATTGATTCCTATCTTCTGATACAGTTCACTCGCAAATCGAATGTTTCCGGCTGGAGTGATGAATAATCATCAAATTGACATATTTATGTTGGATCTATGGATTTCATTGAGGCGGAGAACAGATGAGGATGAATAAAATTTATAAATTCACAATTACTTCTGTATGTAAAATTACGATTATTGTTCCAAAAGATTCACCAGAAGGATATAATATTCATGGGGTACGCTGGGGAGTCACTGACTCAAAAATGATGGAACTATTAATGTTTTATTCTATATTTCTTTGGCTGCGAAGGAGGAACCTCGATGGAAAGAAGTGAGAAAAGTCAGAGGAGAGCACTACCATGGAGGAAGAGGAAGGCAATCACTTATTAATCTCGCTATCAAATCAATTGAATCCTAGATGGAAGCAAGAGAATACTGATTTGAGAAATCAGCAAACACGGGTTAGATTCCGGACAGCAGTCTTTGCCACTGTGTGCTCGACCAAATTGACCATTGAAATCACAGTTACTGAATGGAACTGGAAGAGGAAGGAAAGAGAAACTTTCACCGAGTAGGAAAATAAATTTGGGCACAAACTACTCTATAGGAACTTTCGAACGCGAGCAGTACGTTCCTCTCTCCATCTTTCTAATGGAAATCTCAGGACACACAAGAGGCTCGGCACACTAGGAAAGAGTTCTGAAGTTCACATCCATCTCACAAGCGGAAGGACTCAGAATTATCCTACAGAAAAATTAATTCCTTCGTACCTTGTGAGATGGATGTGGAGAACAAATTCCTTGTTTATTCATATACAGGTGGAAACGTAGACCCCTGTTGAAACCCTCCTGGTGCTCGTGACTCAAGGGTCACCGAAATTTTCCCGAAGAGAGTAAGAGGAGGAAGGAAACGCGGAACTTACTTTGCGGAATAAAAACGTGAACCGTGAGAAGGTTGAGCAGGAACTGATTAACAGGACGTTGTCAAGCGGCAATCCAGAGGAGTGATGAGAATCATAGGGGGAAAGGGTTTGGAATGGAGGGAGTGAGAGCTGTGTCTTTCCCGGCGTTGTCAGGACCCCAACTCAAGATCGGGATTCAAAGAAATCCGGTGCTGGGTTTCGGCGCCCATGAATCCCATATGTGCCTTATCGCTGCCGGGGACAGATTCTTACTGGCCCCAACATCAACAATACACGTATGCGACCAGCCGTCATAAAAGAGAGTGCCGAAATCAATTGGGGAGGGGAGAACAATGAAGCTATAGTACACCCGTAGTACACGCAGCGGAGAGTCGCACGCAAACATGGGCGACCGCGTATGTGAGACTCCAAGCAGCAATGTGCAGAAGCGAGAGTAATAAGTGGAAGGGAGAGAAAGTCCTCCACTCCGTCCGTTGATATGCCTGGGGAACGCACGAGGTAGGAAGAGAGGAAAATTCAGAACGTGTAAAGGTAGATAGAGAGACAGACACTCCTCCACATCACGCGTGTTACGGGCACTTGAGCAACGACACGGTGTAGAGAGAAAAAATAAGCGGAAGGGAAGGAGGAAGTAGGGAGAGAGTAAAGAGAGGTGAAGTTAGAACCTGTTGGAGAGTGAGAGTATGAAAATGATCGGACGATAGGGCGGGGGGAAAGTCTCGCAATCCACCCCGCAACATCGTATCCCAAAATGCGCTGCGAGGGGCAAAAAATCGCGAGACGTGACAATAGACGGGTAGATTTGTTTCTAGTAGAAATATATTATTGGTGAATATACTTCTACTGTACAGATTATGAATAATTTGCATTGTCGTAAGATCTGAGTTGAAATCTATTCTCTAGTTTGATGTACTTCATTATTTCAATGGTTAATAAAATTTTCCAAATAATTTTTAGAAATTGGATTTCAAAGTAAATTTATTGAATTATTTAATTTGAATATATTATGAAATATGTACATATTGCCCGTCAATTTCATCAAATTATTGAAGTAAGTCGTAACAAAGTAGGAATACTGAAAAGTGTTTTCAGAATTTTTATTTAAATTATTAAATTCTTCAAGTTATTAATGATAAATTTTCCAATTTTGGAAATCAATGAGAATATCTTATTTCAGTACTGATCTTAGAAAAAATTGATATTTTGAATTGATACTGTGGAGGAATAAATTTATATATAAAAAAGGATTTTTCATTAAATGTACCTTTTGTCTCAGGGATTTTTAATTGGAAATAATTCAATATTTAATTTCTCGAAATGAAATGAATTAATTATAAATATTAGTTAATGTTGAAAAATTATCAAAAATTCATAATTAGGATAATGAAATGTAAATCGAATTTTAATATCTAGTTTTTTCATGAATAAATTTAATTTGAGAAGTTGTTAATATACATTGAAAATTAATTTTCTATTTTATTATTAATTTAAAATATTTTAAGGCATAAACTTTAAAATAATTCCAAAATTTTTATATATATAAATATTTATATAATTTTATTGGAATGAAAATTATTTTTTCAATGTGATAATTCAACTGAAATTAAAAAAAATTTGGTACTCAATAATTTAATTCATCATAAAAATTTTAGTAAAAATCGAATTAATTAGATGATAATGATAATATTAGTAATTTCAAATTTTCATTATTCAAATTTGATTTAATAATTTAATTTTTATGAATTAGGCAAATTTCTTATTCACCTGTTCATCAAAGACATGGTTTTTCGTCTAAATAAAAAGTCTTTTCTGCTCAATGATATAAATTGAATAGCTGCAGTAATTTGACTGTACAAAGGGAGCATAATCATTAGTTCTTCAATTGGGAAATTGTATGAATGAAAAAATGAAATAATAACTTCATTGATTTTATCAATGATATTTCATTTTAAATGAAAATATTCAAATGTGAATAAAAGACGAAAAGACCCTATAGAATTTTATGTGGAATAAATTTTATTTTCTAATATTTAATTGAAAAAAATTTATTTCATATTTTATCAGGGGTTTTTAAATTTAATAAACTTTAAAATTTTATTAAACATAAATTCTTAGTTAAAATCTATTCTCTAGTTTAAAATGTCTATAAATGAACGTTAATTTTGAAATTTTCATGAAGTGAATACTGAAATAAAAAGAGTGAACGTAAATTATTGGGTACTAGATTTGTTTCTAGTAGAAATATATTCACCAATAAAATATTCCTACTGTACAGATTATGAATAATTTGCATTGTCGTAAGATCTTAGTTGAAACCTATTCTCTAGTTTGAGATATCTATAAATGAACGTTGATTTTGAAATTTTCATAAAGTGAATACTAAAATAAGAAAAGTGAACGTAAATTATTGAGTACTGAATTTGTTTCTAGTAGAAATATTTTCACCGATAAAATATATAATAGAATTATACTATTTCTCAGAAAATCAAAATTTTTCAATGCATTTTACACTAAAATATTATAATATGGATAAACTAACTTTAAGTTTCTAGGTTCATACCTAAATATAGATTCAATACCTCTTCCATATGAAATAATGATGTGCCTGATTAAAGGATTATTCTGATAGAATAAATTAAATATGAATTGATATCTTCATTATATTAATTCAATTTGATCAAATATTTTTAATTCCAATAATAATTATTTTACTCCCATTTATAGCTGTAACAGTAACTCCAACATTTTTTTTATGATCATTAATTGAATTGAATACATTAATTTTCAAATTTTTTATAATAAGTAATGATGATAAATGTAAAAGTTTATTGAATTATTTTATAATTCAAACTTTCACTCCTTTAATGTTGATTTCTTCAATTACATTTGATATTGAAATAATTAATATAAATATTTCAACAGTAATTAATTCTATAATTATTATCATATTATGAATAAAAACAGGAATAATCCCATTCCATGATTGATTTAACAATCTCATAAAAAATTGTTCATTAATAAGATGTTCATTTGCTACAACATTACAAAAACTAATTACTTACATTATATGACATGAATCTATAAATTTCAAAATTATATCATCAATTATTATTTTATCAACATTCATCGCCCTATTAAATATATTTGATTCAACTGAACTAAAATTAATTTTGGCATTTTCTTCAATTATTCATTAAGCATGAATATTAATAAATTTAACATCGAATATTTATATTATATCAATTTATTATATTACTCATTTTTGTAACAATACAAATTATGTATATTTATTACATAAATTAAATATTGAAAATTGATTAAGAGTTTCTAATCTTCCATATAATTTAATCAAATTATCCTCAGTATTAAGTCTCCTTTTAAGAAGAATTCCTCCTTTCTCAGGATTTCATATAAAATGAGTTAGTATTGAAAATTTGAGTTCTTTGAGATGAATAACTTCATTTATATCAATTTTATCATCATCATTAGGGATTCATTTTTATTCGAAAGTTTCAATAATAGGATTTTTTAATTCATCATCATGAAGTAATCAGTCTTACGACTGGTTTGATGAAACCCTCCACCCCTGTCTATTATCCGCCAAACGTTTAATTTCTACATATCTACTACATCCCTTGTCTTGTACGATTTGCTTCATATAACTTGCTCTAGGTCTACCTTTACCAGTTTTACCATTCATTTTCCCTTCCAATATTGTTTTAAATAAACTCTCATGCCGTAATGTGTGTCCTATAAGATTGCTTCTCCTTTTCACGATGTGTTTCAAAAGATTTCTTTCTTCATTTATCTGCTCGAGTACTTCTTCATTTTTGACTTTGTCTATCCATTTTATTCTGAGCATCCTCCTATAACACCACATTTCAAAAGCTTCAAGTCTTCGTTGATCAGTTTTCCCCATTGTCCAAGTTTCGCAACCATATAATGCTGTGCTCCAAACGTAACTTTTCAAGAATTTCTTCCTTACTTCCAAGCTTATATTTTTGTGCATAATAACTGTCTCTTTTGATAAAAAGCCCGTTTCCCTTGTGCTATTCTTGCTCTTATATCTCTTTCACTTTTGCCGTTCTCTGTAATTATGCTTCCTAGATATTTGAATTCTTTCACCTGTTCAATTGTCTCGGTATCTTTTCTGATTCTCGTTCTTCTAGCTGTTTTCGCTGCTGTACACATCATGAATTTTGTTTTGTCTTTATTTATATTCATACAATAGTTTTCCAATAATATTGTTCTCATGGTGTTGAGAATATTTTCTAACTCAGTACTACTCGTGGCCAATATAGCTATGTCATCCGCGAATCTCAACATACTTATATTTTCTCCCCTAATCTGTAATTTCGATTGAATTTCCTCCTTCACTTCGTTCATTGCTTCTTCTATATATAAATTGAACATCAGTGGCGATAATGAGCATCCTTGTCTCACCCCTCTTCTTATTTGTGCTTCCCTTCCTGACCCTCTATGTCTATTATTGCACTTTGATTCTTATATAATTCGTATATTATTCTTCTATCTTTATAATTTATTCCCACCTTCTTCAGGATCGCAAACATCTTCTCCCATTCCACATTATCGAAAGCCTTTTGTATATCTACAAAACCTATGTACACAGATTTCTTCAGCGCTATCCTTTTCTCTATTACTGCCCTGAGTGCTAAGATTGCTTCTCGCGTTCCCCTATTTTTTCTAAAACCAAACTGATCCTCTGCCAATCTACTCTCTATTTTATTTTCCATTCTCCTGTATATAATTTTGGTCAGTATTTTCGAAGCATGTGAAGTTAAACTGATCGTTCTGTAGTTCTCGCATTTGTCTGCCCCTCGTTTTTTCGGGGTAGCGACAATTTTATTCTTTTGGAAATCTTCCGGTACTTCTCCTTTTTCGTACATATCTCTAATCAATTCAAACAGTGCGTCGCGAGTTCCTTCACTGGAGGCTTTTATAAGGTCCGCACTTATGCCATCTATGCCTGGCGCTTTATTATTTTTTAATTCTTTCAAAGCCTTGTCGAATTCTGATCTCAATATCGAATCTCCCAATTCTTCCTCATCTACATCCTCCTCCTTCTCTAATAGTGCTATATCATCGTTTCCTCTATACAAGTCTTCCAAATGATTGATCCACTGTTCTATTTTCTCTTCCGTTTTTATCAATTGTCGTCCTAGAGAGTTTCTAATCTTATTGCTTCTAGATTTCATTTGTCCGAAAAATCTTTTAATAATCCTATATGCTTCATCTATTTTTCCTAAATGCAATCTTATTTCTATTTCCTGACATTTCTCTTCTAACCACTGTTCTTTTGCTTTCCTTGATTCTCTTATTATTTTATTTCTCAATGATTTGTATCGTTGCTGGCCTTCTTGGCTATCATTTTTCTTGTATTTCCTTCTTTCATTTATCAATTCTAAAATTTCTCCCGTTATCCATGGGTTTTTAGCTTCTACTCCATCATTCTTCAAAATCTTATCCGCACATTCTCTTATATTCCCCTTCATCTTTGTCCATCTCCTCTCTATTCCCAAGTCTTTCTTTTTTTGATCTCCCAATTTTTCATCCAACATTTTCTCGAATGCCTCATGTGTTTGTTTTTGCTTGAGGTTCTTCAAATTCCATCTTTTCTGCATTTTCCTTTTCTTCTTCAGAGATTTGAATTTCAGAGAACATTTCATCATCAACATATTATGATCTGCACCGGGATAAGTTTTACAGTTTTTTCACTTGGTTTCTAAATCTTTGTTTCACTAATATGTAATCAATTTGGTATCTTGCTGTATCTCCTGGCATTTTCCAAGTGTAGCTTCTTCTTGGATGATTTTCGAATAAAGTGTTCGTGATAACCATCTTATGATTTTCACAAAATTCGACCAAACGTCGTCCTCTATCGTTCCTCCTCCCTAACGCGAAATCTCCTATTATGTCGCCCTCTTCTCCTTGTCCTACTACCGCATTCCAATCACCCATCACTATCAAATTCCCTTCTCCTTCACACATTCTATTACTTCTTCTATATCTTCGTACGTTTTTTCAATATCTCCCTCCGAATGTGCAGATGTGGGCATGTTGACTTTGACTATGACTGTGTCTACCGGTTTTGTTCTGATTCTAACCATCATCACACGTCCATTATGTTGCAAATAATTTTCTATTCTATTTCCCTGCTCTTTTTGTATTACAATTCCTACACCTGCTTTGACCGTTCTTTGATCCTGTATGGATTATTCTATAATCCCCACTCAGAAATCGCCCTCTTGTGGCCATCTCATTTTCAACTAATCCACGTAAATCTATATTCAACCTATTCATTTCTAATTTCAAATTTAGAATTTTCTAATGAACATATATTTACTCATTTAATTCACAAAGAACACCAAATTCATGGAGGAATACCATTCATAGTAATTATTTAAACAATCAGTAATATTATTCGACATGAACTTTGCAATTCGTTTAACAGCTAATATAATTGCAGGACATTTATTATTCACATTATTAGGTAATACTAATAATGATATTTCTTTTTCAATAATAATAATTATTATTTCAATTCAAAATATATTATTCATTTTAGAAATGTCCGTTAGATCAATTCAATCATATGTCTTTTCTATTCTAAGGATTCTATATTCAGAGAAACATCTCATTATGATGAATATTCCTTTCCATTTAGTAACCATTAGACCATGACCTTCAATTATTCAATCAATATTTTAAATTTTTTTAATAAAATTTCCATATTCATAACAAATTTTGATATGCACATTATTTTATGAATTTTATTTGAATAATTATAATCTTTTCAATGATGACGTGATATTTATCGAGAATCAGCTTTTCAAGAGTTACCATCTGGAAATTTAGTGTGTATGGGGTTTACGTTTAGGTATAATTTATTCATTATTTCAGAATTATTCTTCTTTATTTCGTTTTTTCGTTTTACACTTTGACTTGTTACTAGCACCAACTATCGAACTAGAGTTAATTTTCCTCCATTAAATATCAAACCATTCAACCCTTTTAATATTCCTCTATTAGATACAATTATTTCATTGAAAGAGAATTAAATTTACAATTACATTAAGTCATCACAGAATATTAGAAAATAAATTTTGAAATAGAATTTATAGTTATTAATCACTAATGCATAGGAATATATTTCACTATTCTTCAACTATTTGAGTTTATTGAAGCTCCATTTCAATCAATGATTCAATATGTGGATCAATTTTTTTGTAACCAGAGTTTCATAGGTCACATGTGATTATTGGGACAATATTTCTTTCTGTTGTTTAATAATGATTTAATTTTCAAATTCATCATTTTTGGATATGAAGCAGCTATTTGATATGACATTTTGTAGATGTAATTCGATTATTTTGTATATATTGATATACTGGTAGCCATCATAATTCAAATGGTTTGAAATTATATATAACTTCAATCATGAGATCTATAAATTTATAGTTTAAATTATTTCTAATTTAATGATTTCATATATTTTTTACTTTATAATTTTAAGAATTTTACTTTTTAATTATTAGAAAAGAACTTTTAATGAAAGTTCACAGAAACAAAAAAAATCACCTTGCTTATGAATGTGAATTTTCACCAATTACTCAACCCTAATTTACCATTTTCCATTAAATTTTCCATTATCATCCATTTTTTCAATTTTTGATGTGGAAATTCATTATTCACCAATGTTAATAACTTTAATAACATAATCATATTCTAGATTGATAATTATGAGATGTTCATAACCATTTTAATTTTGGAACATCAATAGAATGATAGATGAATCATTGAATGAATTAAGAAATAAGGATTTTGATTTTAAAATATTCAAATTGCATTTTGAGAATAATATGAATAGATATTATATCTTTCTTATAAAGTAAATTTACATTCAATTTCGACTTGAAAATCTAACTATATGATAGGTTCATTCAATTGAAACCAAATAGAGTTAATTGTTAATAATTATATTGAAATAAATTTTCAATTGGAATAAATTATTTTAAACTCCCAACTTAAATTATATAATTAAGAATTTATATTATTTCATTTTTATAGTTCGAAATAGAACATTATGTTTTAATATAAAAATAATAAATTTTGATTTGAAAATTTAAAAATTATCATGATGTCTTCAATATTAGCTTTTAGTTAGGGGCTATTCAATTTATATCAATATTGATATTGAAATAATAATAATTAATAAAATAATAATTTTTATAGTAATTCATAAAATTTCTTGAATATTCTTATAGAATAATATTTTAACAAATTTATAAATCCTCACTCTGCTAAAAATCTCTAATCAACCTTTATCAATATATATATACATATATTTACCTGAAATCAAAAAAAATTGAATAAATATATTTTATAACTATATCTAAATATAATATTGATATAAAATAATAAATTTTCTACTTCAATGAATAAAATAATATTCCAAAATTATTCCAATAACACCTAATACTGAAATAAAATTTGAAAAAAAGAATTAAAATAAATTGAATCGTTAATTTTGAAATATATATTCACATTAATAATAGACCTCCAGAAACTGGTAGATGAAATAATAAAAGTATCAGATGATTTATATATCAACCTTCACATTCATAATTAATACTTTATAATTATAATCATTCAAAAACACAAATAAGAATTAAACGAACCGTATGAAAAACAGTGGAAATTGTACTAATTGATAAAAATATGGACCTAATTATATTGAATTCATTTATTAAAAGTGATTCTATAATTAAATCTTTACTATAAAATCCAGATAAAAGAGAGCCCACACAATGATGATTTATATGAAAAATCTTAGAAGTGGAGAAGGAAATATCTTACCTTACGTCATAAAGCCGAACATCTTGATCATTTCTTATTAAATGAATGATTATCCAGAACATATAAATAATATTGATTTAAATAAAGCATGAATCAAAGATGAAAAAAACCAGATAGAGATTAGGGCCCCTAATATTGGAATATTTATTATTGAAGCTAACTGACTCAAAGTAGATAAAGCAATAATTTTTTTCAAATCAATTCAAAATTTGCTATAATACCTGATATAAATATTGTTAAACTTGATAAAATTAAAATCAACTGAATTAATATTTCATTTATTATTGATAAAATATTATATCGAAGAAATAAATAAACTCCAGCAGTTATAAAGTTGACGAATGAACCAAAGATGAAACTGAGTAGACTGCTATAGCTATTAGTAATCACTTGAACTGGAAGGAATTTGGACTCTTTTAGTCAAACCTGCAATTATTATTATGAGAATAATTAATTCATATTTAAATTCATACCAGAATGAATTTCAAAGAACCACATGATATTAATAACTTTAATTATGATGATAATCAACATCACCAATTCGATTTACGATAAAATAGTAGCTATTCAGAATTTATAAATTATAATTTTGATGGAATTACTCAGCAATAAGAAATTAAACCTAAACCCATCTCATCCCAATGAAATTCCTAAAATATTTGGTGTCATTATTAACATTATTGATAAAACAAACAACAACACTAAATATATGAAACGATTTCAAAATTTTCCCCCTCCCTATATATTGAATTCTATATATAAAAATTATTGAAGGAATAAATATAACAATTCTTATAAATCTTGAAGAAATTCAATCAATAAAAAGATGAAATTAATTTCTATTCTTAATATACTTAATAAACCTCAATTAATCAGAATTCTAAAAATTATTATTAAGAAAAACTCATCCTAATTATCAATAATAATATTCCTAAAATGAATATATATAATATATAAATTGATGTAATTGAAGCTTCAAAATATATTTATATCTTCGAATCCACAATCCAATATTTCAGAAAGATTTAAACCATTTTAAATAAATGAATAAATATAATATTAAAATAATAACATTCAAGGTAATCAATGAAGAATTGATACCATGAATTAAATTAATTTCTCTGGATTAAATGTTATTATTGAATTATTTATTCTACCATGTTGAGTTACTCCTAAATAAATATGATCTATGAAATGCACTAAAAAAACAAATAATTAATAAATATAATAGAAATTATTTTATTTCACATAATAATTCTTCTTATTAAAAAATTTTTAACTAAATTTAATGAAATAGGGCAGCTAAATTTGATAGACATATTGAAAATCCAAAAATACATATTGACATTAATACCGCAAACTCTTTATTTAAGCAAAATTCGTCTACCTGAACGTTCATAAGCCACTTCAACTGAATAAAATAATCCAGAAGGACGCAAACCATAGAGCAATATTTGTGGAATTGGAAATTCGAATCAAATTTAGATATTGTTATTAAACCATTTATTAATACTCCTATATGAACGATAGAAGAATAAGCTACAAATATTTCCATATCAATTTGTATTAAGCAAATACATCAATATTTGATATACCAATAAATGTAATTCTTTAATCAAACTATATTTATTTCTCTAATAATAATTAAAACCATTATAAACCATAACTACTAATTTTAACAAAATACCAGCTGAAATTATTGAATCAAAACAGGAGCTTCAACATGAGCTTTGGAGAATCATAAATGAAATGAATATATAGGTATTTTACTAAAATGCTAAATTAAAAAAATAGAAAAAAACCAATATCCCTAAAAGTATAATCTATCACATAAATCTCAAAAGTAAAATTATCATTATTAATAATTAAAAATAATATAATTAATGAAATTATTGAACAATCAAAGTATATATTACTATATCAAATATTGCTGAAATTCATAACTTCAAAGTTACCTCAATTTATAATTATATATATGATTGGAACTAACCTTATTTCAAAATAAATAAAATATAAATATATTTATCATGAAAAAGTGAACACTAAGACAAAGTGAACATAAAATTTTTCAAAATTTTTATATTAATTTATGATGAGTAATTTGAATTGAATAAAGTCAGATATATTATTAAGAAAATTCATATTGTCAACAAAATTGAACCGAAAGATGAATAATCAAATCCTCCAATTATATCATGAATTTCTAACCAATAAAATTCTTCAAATTTAAATAATAATGAAAATATAAAAAATATAGAACAAGAAGGAATAATTATTATCAAATTCAATAAATTAAAATTCAATTTATATTTTATAAATATTCCACTGAAATGAAAACAAATTGATAGAAATAATCAAAATGAAGATAATTTAATCATATTAATTAATTTGATTAATTACATCGTGAGTTTCAACACCCAAAATACGGATAGAATAAACAATAATTGTTCAACCTACTACACTTCCACAAACTACTAAAATTAAAAATAAAATAATCAAATATTCACCTAAATTTTCTATCAACTTGATGACATATATATTATATAATATAGAGAAAGTAAAAAATTCTAATCTCATCAAAGTTATTAAAGAATAATTATATTGTTTCAAAAATAATGATAATGATAACAAAATTGAAATGAAATTTAAATATAATAAAATATATATATATATAATGAAGCTATATAATTCAAATGAAATATTAATTTTGTAAATCAAAAATAAATCTCCCCCCCCTTTTCATAGCTACTTTTGACTTCATTTTTTTCACTTTTTTCATTAGTATTAACAATAATTTCTTCAGTAATACATCCTATAAAATCAATGGTTTTATTATTATCATATATCTTATCTATTTCATATAATATAATACAAATAAGTCCTGAATCAATATACCCTTATATAATATTCTCAATTATAATTGGTGGTATCATAATTATAATTCTTTATTTTACAAGATTAGTGATTCTTGTTAGTAATGATGGATATGAAAATTCTTTAAAAATTTTCATTATAATTTTCATTATTATTTTTAGTTTAATATTCACACTTCATAAATGGATTTTATTTTATCCTGAAATTAATGAAAATTTGAATAATTCTATTAATTGTAAATTATTGAGTACTAAATTTGTTCCAAGTAATTTAGGATTACTATATTCAATACATATATTACCAATAACAACTTTTTGTATTACACTGATACTATCAATTCTATACTTTACTGCAAAAATTTCAATAAATTTATCTAAACCTTCACGAGTAATATCAAATTATTATGAATAAATCAATTTTCAAAAATAATATTCCATTAAAAATTATAGACAAATCATTAATTTCATTACCGACACCTATGAATATCTCAATTTTTTGAAATTCTGGATCTATATTAGGGGTTTAAAATTGATTATTCACATTATTAGTGGATTTTTTTTATCACTACATTATTGTCCAAATATTAATTTAGCGTTTGAAAGAATTATTCATATTATACAAGATGTTAATGATGGATGATCCATTCGAAATATTCATATGAATGGAGCCTCAATATTTTTTTTATGTATTTATTTACATATTGGACGAGGATTATATTATTCTTCATTCAGATTGAAATATACGTGAATTGTTGGAGTAATAATTCTATTTATTCCAATAGCAACAGCTTTTTTAGGGTATGTTTTACCATGAGGACAAATATCCTTTTGAGGAGCAACAGTAATCACAAATTTAATTTCAGCTATTACCTTTATTGGTGAATACATTGTTACTTGATTATGAAGAGGATTTTCAATTAATAATGCAACATTGAATCGATTTCATTCTTTCCATTTTATTTTACCTTTTATTATTATAGTATTAGTTTTAATTCATTTAACTTTCCTCCATCAAACTGGTTCTTCAAATCCTCTTGGATCTAAAAGAAACTTATATAAAATTCCTTTTCATATTTATTTTACTATTAAAGACATCCTAGGATTTATAATAATAATTATATTATTAAGAATATGAGTGTTTTTCAAACCATATATATTATCAGATCCAGATAATTTTATACCTGCAAATTGCTCAAATACTCCAATTCATATTCAACCTGAATGATATTTTTTATTTGCTTATGCTATTTTACGATCAATCCCTAATAAACTAGGGAGGGGGGGGGGTAATTGCATTATTTTTTCAATCTTCATTTCATCAATTATACCTTTTAATATATATAATGAAATGAAATCAAAAAGATTTTTCCCTCTGAATCAAACTGTATTTTTAATTTTTTGTATATCTTCTTTAATTTTAACTTGAGCAGGATCTAAACCTATTGAGTACCCTTATGTTCTAATTAGACAAATGACATCTGTATTTTACTTCATTTATTTTTTGATTAATCCTTTAATAATAAAAATTTGAAAATTTATCGTAGTTCAAAGTTAATGAACTTGACAGAAGTTCATGTTTCGAATACATATAAGAGGGATGGAATTTTCTATTAACTTATATGAAAGAAAAATTCAATAATTATTTTTAATATCAATCTATAAGAAAAAAATTGAAACTGGAATTGAAAAATGCTATCAACATAATATTATCAATTCATCATAACGAATCCGAGGTATAACCCCACGGATTCAAATAATTGAAAAATTAATAAATAAAAAAATATAATAAAAAATAATATATTTTATTCTAACTCCAATAAATAGTATAGAAAACAAAAAACTCGAAAATATAATTATACCATATTCTGATATAAAAATTAACTCAAATGAACCTCTAGAATATTCCACATTGAATCCAGATACTAATTCTGATTCACCTTCAACTGAATCAAAAGGAGTTCGATTCGGTTCAGCTAATATTGCAACAGATAAAACTAATATTATAGTGGATATTATTATAAAGTATTTATTAATATACTGACATTCAAAAAATTTATTTGAATTATGATTTTCATTAGATGAAATGATTCTCAAAATAGCTATAATTAATATTACCTCATAAGAAATTATTTGTGAAACTGAACGAATAGCCCCAATTAATGCATAATTCGGATATGATGATCATCCTGCTCTAACTAAAGGGTAAGTTCTAATTGATAACCAACAAAAAATAAACAATACTTCATCATCTATTGAAAAAGATTATTCTATTAAAGGTACTCTCAATCAGATTATTAATATTAAAATCAATATTATCATAGGAGATATAATGAAAAAAAATTTATGATATATTGTTACATTAGTAATTTCATTAGTATATAATTTAATTGCATCACTAAAAGGCTGTAAAATTCCATTGGATCTAACTCTATTAGGACCTTTCCGATTTTGAATGTATCCTAAAAGTTTTCGTTCCAACAAAGTATTAAAAGCTACACCAATTAAAACCAATAATATAGATTCAAAATAATAGTTAGAATTAATATACCCTCATATATAAATATTATAAAATTGAATAAAATTATTATTCAAAAGTTAATTTTAATTTTTATAATCAAATTCTAAATTCAATACACTTAATCTGCCAAAATAATCTTTTTAAAGTATTCTAATAATGAAAATTATTTTATATATAGAATCCTTTCGTACAAATATATATAAAGAAACACTAATAAAGATAGAAACCGGTCTGGTTCACACCGATCTTAACTCGAATCATGTAAGATTTCAAAAGCCGAACAGACTTAAATTTTTAATATCTTCATCAAAATTATTTCCTAATTCAACATCGAGGTCACAATCAACTTATTTGATATAGACTATCATAAGTTATTACGCTGTTTTCCCTGAGGTAATTTATTTAAATTTTTAAATTCAAATTTTTCAAGATCATTAATTCATGTTTAATAAAATTTTGAAGTTGATTAAATTTGAAAATCCTCCCGATAAAATATGAAATAAATTTTTTTTAATCAAATATTAGAAAATAAAATTTATTCTACATAAAATTCTATAGAGTCTTCTCGTCTTTTATTTACATTTGAATATTTTCATTTAAAATAAAATATCATTGATAAAATTAATGAAGTTATTATTTCATTTTTTCATTCATACAATTTCTCAATTGAAGAACTGATGATTATGCTACCTTTGTACAGTCAAATTACTGCAGCTATTTAATTTATATCATTGAGCAGAAAAGACTTTTATTTCGACGAAAAACCATGTTTTTGATGAACAGGTGAATAAGAAATTTGCCTCATTCATAAAAATTAAATCATTAAATTAAATTTGAATAATGGAAATTTAAAATTACTAATATTATCATTATCATCTAATTAATTCGATTTTTACTGAAATTTTTATGATGAATTAAATTATTGAGTACTAAATTTTTTGATTTCAGTTGAATTATCACATTGAAAAACAAATCATTTCCATTCCATTAAAATTATATAAATATTTATATAAATAAAAATTTTGGAATTATTTTAAAGTTTATGCCTCAAAATATTTTAAATTAATAATAAAATAGAAAATTAATTTTCAATTTATATTAACAACTTCTCAAATTAAATTTATTCATGAAAAAACTAGATATTAAAATCCGATTTACATTTCATTATCCTAATTATAAATTTTTGATAATTTTTCAACATTAACTAATATTTATAATTAATTCATTTCATTTCGAGAAATTAAATATTGAATTATTTCCAATCAAAAATCCCTGAGACAAAAGGGACATTTAATAAAAAATCCTTTTTTATATATAAATTTATTCCTCTACAGTATCAATTCAAAATATCAATTTTTTCTAAGATCAGTACTGAAATAAGATATTCTCATTGATTTTCAAAATTGGAAAATTTATCATTAATAACTTAAAGAATTTAATGATTTGAATATAAATTCTGAAAACACTTTTCAGTATTCCTACTTTGTTACGACTTACTTCAATAATTCGATGAAATTGACGGGCAATATGTACATATTTCATAATATATTCAAATTAAATAATTTAATAAACCACTTTGAAATCCAATTTCTAAAAATTATTTGGAAAATTTTATTAACCATTGAAATAATGAAGTACATTGAACTAGAGAATAGATTTTAACTCAGATCTTACGACAATGCAAATTATTCATAATCTGTACAGTAGAAGTATATTCACCAATAAAATATTTCTACTAGAAACAAATTGAGTACTCAATCATTTATGTTCACGTTTTTCATTTTAGTATTCACTTTATGAAAATCTCAAAATTAACGTTCATTTATAGATATATCAAACTAGAGAATAGATTTTAACTCAGATCTTACGACAATGCAAATTATTCATAATCTGTACCGTAGAAGTATATTCACCAATAAAATATTCCTCCTGAAACAAATTTAGTACTCAATAATTTACGTTCACTTTTTCCATTTTAGTATTCACTTTATGAAAATTTCAAAATTAACGTTCATTTATAGACATCTTAAACTAGAGAATACATTTTAACTAAGATCTTACGACAATGCAAATTATTCATAATCTGTACAATAGAAGTATTTCACCGATAATATATCTCTACTAGAAACAAATCTAGTACTCAATAATTTACGTTCACTTTTCCTATTTTAGTATTCACTTTATGAAAATTCCAAAATTAACGTTCATTTATAGGTACATTAAACTAGAGAATAGATTTTAACTCAGATCTTACGACAATGCAAATTATTCATAATCTGTACAGTAGAAGTATATTCACCAATAATATATTTCTACTAGAAACAAATTCAGTACTCAATAATTTACGTCCACTTTTTATAACGTAACGGCCACTTCAACGGATACACTCAAAACTACCGCCTATATTTGGACTCTCCACATCACCCGGTGACAGAAAAATCTTATCTCATCCATCGGTCAGCAACGTTCGACTTCGTTCCTGTCTCACGAACATCATGCACAGAATAGACAATTCCGACTGACTTTGAAAAATCGTTCCAACCACATGAGTGAATATACCCAGAATTACCGATTATGAGAGGGGAATTATATTCGGTCAACCGTTGAGCGTCACTCAACTTCATTCATGTTGCGCGAACATCATGCAGAAGATACACGGATGACGACTGAGTCGAAAGAATCTTACCGGCCACGGAACCAATTCCACCCAGAATTTTCGATTATATTTCCACTCTTCACATCCTCCAGTGACAGGGTGTTGGAAAAGCTTTCCAGCTGGAATCATCTCGCCATAGCGAATTAGTTTGAACGAGACAGAAGTCTCAAGGCAATCCTTTGCATTGGAGCTCTTCGCTCGATCAATGCAGGGGGCAAGGGCGTGCGAATACGTGTTACAGATGTAACCGTATTGGTAATCAGTTCTGGCTATTGACGTTGAACCTTGGAAATCGTAGAGGCCATTCGAAGATATGTAACGAACGGCTTTCAGAGATGCACGGGATATCGTACGAAACGCTTTAAAGTGCTAACGCGTTCACGGGTACGAAAATATCTGTACTTTGTCACCTTTCTCCAATTCTCCTACTTTTGAATAATGGTTTATTCCTGTTGCTGAGTTCATATTCAACTAAATTCACTTGTGTGTGTTCTGTTTGAATTGGTTTGCACCACTGTCTTCCCTCTTCCCATCGGCCGTTCGAGCAGGGCTACATCGCCGTGGAACAATCGCTGGGGAATAGCCGTCGAGTGCAGGCGAACCCATATCACTCACCTTCGCATTCATAGAACATTTTGCTAGCAGAGCGTGGTTTGATTTTTTGGAAAGAATTTCCAGAACGCAAGGACATTGTTCTCAACTCGACAAGTTAATCGGGTGAGTGTAAATTAGTTTACAACAGAGTATTGCAGTCTGGGAAAACTCTTGAAGTGAATCGCAAGAGTTCAAGTGCGTTAACACAAGTGAAAAGAGAGGCGTGAAAGTTTGGATCAGAGAAAACTGGGAGTGATTTTTTCCACGCTCGTGGATGATCGTATCTGCTGCGATCGCTGGATCTGTCTGAGGAAACTTGCATCCTTTCCTGGATCATTACGGTCATTAAATGCGGGCTGAAGACTCCGCCACATGGTGTGGAGGTGCATCTTCTTCGGATTCGAAGCAACCGTTCACCATTTGGGGGACTCTCTGCTGCAGCCATCGAGAGGACGTACGATGTTGGCCGTTGACAACACAATTGTCATTTTTTCAGGATAGATTCAATTTGATTTCATTCAAGCTGGAAATCATGGAATATAGATTCTTTGCATTTAAGTCATCGCGAGTTTTCCATTATTCGGAGATTCGTTTTGAGGTCATATTCGATGACACTTGTTGTGACGTGATACATCGTCACAAAAGAGTTGCGAGATGGCACCGCGCACGACCCCTATGAAAAGTGATATTGTAGCTGGAGAAGATATTGGTTCACATGAGAGAACCCAGCTGTCGCTCGCTCACACGAAAATCGGGAACACATCTCCTCTCCTTCACTATTCCTGTCCTCCTCTAATCCCTGCCCTTTTATGATTCGTCGAGGTTTCCCGCCCCGACGAGGCAACGCCATCTGCCATGAGTTGACACGGCGGTCCCTTACCACCGAAAGACGATCCACCAATCACAGAAGTTCACATCTTCTCACCCCAGACTGACCAACAGAGGAGGAAGGCACGCCCTCTCGCCTAGGCTGCCGACCTGGAGGGAAGGAGCACGCCGCGTGCGCCTGACCACTCATCATGCCCCTAGGAGAGAAGAAGAAAAGGACGAGAGGGAAAACACGAACCCTGACACTTCCCGTCACTCTCGCACAGAAGGAATCGAAGAATTGGGGGAGGACAGAACCCCTCACCCCGAAGAACCCTCGTCCAACATATACCCACACTCACTTAACGGATATTAGGAGACCACCACCACCAAAACCAATAAAACGAGCTCGAGAGGTGATCTCTAACGGAAAGTCACGGCCGGGCTCCGTGTGTCACTTTGCGAACTCACCCGTCGGTGAAGAAGAAGGAAGTGGCCATCTGACTTGTCACTTTTGGTGTAACCGAGCAGCAGCGCGTACACGTGGGAATTTGTTTCGAAGAGATTGGAAATTCGGTGGGTGTGGAGTGCCAGCGGGGCCCGGAATTCAGTTGATACGCATACGCCAACGTAGTTACTCCGGTGCGAGAGTTTTGTGGCCTCCTCCACGTGTCCCTTCATTTGATTTTCCTCTCTACCCTTTGTGTTCCAAACCCCAATGCACCCCCTTCGTTCGCTTCAGCCCTCCCTCAGACAAATTTTATGGTTGCGGTTTCCCTGTGTCCTCTTCTCGTTGATCAATGTAAACGGCCTCGTCCGTGTAGAGTTTCCCCTCGCGGTCGTGCCCCCCGTGTCTTATACGTTCTCTTCTTGAACTTCATCTGATTGTATAATTTCCTTGTACACGACAGAATCGTGTGAGTCATATAAAGTTGATCAATTTGTAATCGATATATCGAAGTGAAAATATATATACATACATGATAACACGTCTTCAACCTTATACCCACATTTCTGATTTGATCAATTCAAACCAACCCCCCCATCCTCCCTGAGCTCGTCCTTGTCCCTTGACCCCTTCAGGACCATCGTAAACATATTACTTGCTGTGTTTTCAATATATTTAAGGTCCCGCTGTTAATTATAAATATCCACGACGGGGATCGTGGAGGCGCTCAACCACCTTGCGCCTTTGTGGATGGGTGGAGGATATACCCATCACATTTTATATCGTCATTGCTAGTTTCTCTATGTTTATATGTATACTCTCTTTGAGAAGTAGACCTTGGAACGCTTGAAATTTAGATCGATGAGATTATCGCTGTTGTCATTAACGCAAATTTAGATCGATCTGGAATATTATATAAAATATTAGATTCGAGATCAATTCAGAATACATGTAAATATTCCGGTTGAATATTTTGTGAGTCTTGTTGCTCTGAAGTTGCGACTAGAGAGTTAGCTTTAGGAAACGAATTCAATTTGCGTAGATGAAAGAAAAATTTGGAGAGTGAATAATTCATTTGATAATCAAAGTTTGCATTTCGAGAAATTCAAGTGCGTTACATGATACTTTGAATTCGCAATTATACACCACATCATATTGGTATTTGCGAAAGACCTCTGCATGATTTCAGATGTTCTTTTCTTCGGAAGTTATGAAATGATTCAGTTGATTCAATCGTCAGATGATGCTGTTTTTGCGGAATCACTTTTAGAAGCATAGTGAATTAGAAGAAAAGAAATCAGGGTTTTTCCACGAATTGTTCCCATACGTATGAAAATCAGTTGTTGAAACCAACGTCTGGATTTCGATGTTCTGCTTCGTTGTTACCAGTGTTTTCCTTTTTTAATTTTTTGATAAAGTGCAGAGGGCGTGACATCTTGTTCCTCAATTGAGTGCATTTCAATGACTAAGGTACGGTTGTTTTGAACTATCTGCTCTCACCATCTTATTTGAAGAACATGTCATAGGCCATTTCATGAGTATCAGTTTTCCATACGCTGAATGGGTTACTTTTCTTCTATTTTTCAATTCGTTCCCGTTTTCATCGGGCTCCACCTTCTTTTTTTGCAGAATGGATCAAATTATCGCTGAGCAGATGAACTATATAGGGCGAATGGATTGCGTGTATTCGACCTTCAAGAAGGATGGGTCAGCGAAAATGATAATAAGTAACAGTCACAGTAGGCTCCAGGATTTGCGCGAGATTTGAGCGAAATTTGGAGCTCATCATCATAAAATGCTTCCGGGTGCGGCATCGATGAAGGCGAAGCCGTACTTTGCCGATAACCTCTACGAATCTACGGAAGATATATAATTGAACCGTTGCAGGGAATTTCAAGCCTTTCTGAATGCTAGTGTACCCCCTGCGGGTGGTGCTCCGCCATCAGCCACTGCTTTGTGGATTCACCAGGGTTATAGAGTTGAACGGCTCTCACGCATTCCGTTGCAAACGTTCAAGGGTAACTACCGAATTGGGAATCTTCCCGAAATTTGTTCTCTACCTTGGTGGCCGATGAGGTCCATATATCGGAGATCTCTATGACGTATCATCTCAAGCCCTGTTCAGAGAGCGGAGCGGCACAACTGATTGGTTCACTCACCGTGACTGGTGATAATTTCGCTGCGGCATGAGCTACACTCCGGGACAGGTACGAGGACCTCAGCCGAATAGTACAGTGATATTTCAGCGATATACGCCATACAGCCAATGGGTTCTGAATCTGCGGCAAAAATCAAACGGCTGATCAATAATTTGAGGACGCCTTATGCCGCTTTGGAGGCCCCCAAGAGGCCAATACAGCATTAGGATGACCTCTTGATGTTTCATTTTTCAGGGTTGTTAGATGTTGGAACTCGGAAACGCTGGGAACATCTTCGCAAAAGTTCAGAGAGGAAGGAAGAGCCTCTAGCTCTAGAACCTCCATCAGATTTCCTTGAGAATCAGGTCTCGGTGTTAGAAGCGTTGGGGAAAGATACGCTCAAATCTCAGGAGAGTAGTGGATCGAGCTCATCTCCGCAAGTTAGGCCTGAAAATTCCAAAAGTGAAGGATTTTTGACCACGCGAGTTCATCACTTCGGGGCGCGCCATCAT
Source organism: Gonatopus flavifemur (assembly GCA_018340375.1). Lineage (NCBI taxonomy): Eukaryota > Metazoa > Arthropoda > Insecta > Hymenoptera > Dryinidae > Gonatopus > Gonatopus flavifemur. The sequence goes on from JAFFJZ010000181.1 coordinate 26,926, forward strand.
GCGCCATTGTCCCCCCCTCCCAGCGCTGACGAATGGTTATTGTGTGGAGCAACTCGTTTTTTCCTGTTCTGCGACAGATTCAAATCGGAATCTGTAAAGCGGCGTAAGGATTTCGTGGTCAATCATAAGCTTTGCTATAACTGCTTGGGTTTGCATATGGTAAAAGATTGCGGGTCAAATAGCAGGGCGTTCGAAGATACGTAACGAACGGCTCTCAGAGACGCACGGAACGCTCTAAAGTGCTAACGCGTTCACGAGTACGGGGATATCTGTACTCTGTCATCTCCCTTTGATTCTTTTACTTTTGAATGGAAGTATATTCCTGTTGTTAAGTTCATATTCAACTAAATTCATTTGTGTCTGTTTTATTTGAATTATTTTGTACCACTGTTTCCCCTCTCTCCATCGGTCGCTTGAGCAGGGCTACATCGCCGAGGAACAATCGCTGGGAAATAGCCGTCGAGTTCAGGCGGATGCATGATCCTCGCCTTCGCATTCATTCAACACAGGGGGAAACGTATCCTGTCAATCGTTCAGCGTCACTCAACTTCCCATGTTGAAATAGCCAGAGTTGACAAATGGCGCGGTACTGGCAAAGTTTCATTTGCCACATTTCGGCAGAAACAACTGTGCCTATTCAGAATCATCACCGTTTTTCAACTGGTGCCGAATGTTCGCCGGATTTCAGACGGCATCGGCTCACGTTGACAGACGATCTCGGGCTAGTATCGGATTGATACTGCCTGTAGAATACCCAGGTCGCAGAGAAACGGAACCGCGCCAGTACTGAGCCAGAGTTGGTGTTATCATACAATATGTGCGAGAGACGACCATGTGCCAATATCGATGAGACTGTGGCTGACTACGGAATCGGTGATCGATTGAAATTAAAATGACAATCTTGACGATTCAGTTGCTGTGGTGAACCGAAGTCGTGCCAATACTGAGCCAGAGCTGGTGTTATCATTCAATTAGTACGAGAGACGACAATGTGCCAGTATCGATAGGACTGTTGCTGACTACGGATCGGCAGTCGATTGACGTTAGAATGACCATCTTGGCAATCCGGCTGTTATGAGCCGAAGTCGCGCCAGCATTAAACTAGAGTTGGTATTATTCTTCGAAATGTTCGAGAAACGGCAACCCATGTGGAAATAGCCAGATTTGACAAATGGCGCGGTACTGGCGAGGTTAGATTTGCCAAAGTTAGGCAAAAGCAACCGTGCCTGTTCAGAATCATTACCGTTTTTCAACTGTCGCCGAACATTCCCAAGATATCAGGTGGTATTGGCTAGCGTGGACAGACGGTATAGGGTCAGTATCGATCAAATACTGTCTGGACAATACCCAGGATGCAGAGAAACGGTACCGCGCCAGTAGTCAGCCAGAGTTGTGAGAGATATGTTTATACCATATGTACAACAGATGGCAATGTGCCAGTAATGATATGACTCTAGCTGATTACAGAATCGGGAGTGAACTGAGGGTAGAATCACCATCTTAGCAACTTGGCTATTGTAGTAAGTCGAAGTCACGCCGGTACTGAGCCAGAGTTGGTATCATCATACTATATGTGTGTTAGACAGCAATGTGCCAGTGATGATATGGCTTTGGCTGACTACAAAATCGATAGTCGATTCATGTTAAAATTATGATCTTGGCAACTTGGCTGTTGTGGTCAGCCGGAGTCGCGCCAGCACTGAGCCAGAGTTGGTATTATGATTCAATATGTTCGATAAACGACATGGTACCAGTATTGGTGGGACTCTGGTTGACTACGGCATCGGTAGTCGATTGACATTAAAATCACGATCTTGGCAACTTGATTTTTGTAATGAGCCGGAGTCGCGCCAGTAGCAAGACAGAGTTGGTATGATCATCCAATACGTTCGATAGAGAACAATGAGCCAGTATTGGTAGAATCTTGTTTCACTACGGAGTCTATGGTGGATTGTGTGACTTTGAGGCAATTTGTACAATAAATGGGAATTTAAGTGGTCCGTTTTCAACTTGGAGATTGGCTGATGTGATAGAGACTCTGTTTCTCACTCGCAGGTCCCGGGGTTTAATCCTTGCCCAGTGAACTCTCATGAAACCACTCCCAAAGCGTCTTTCTCAGATAACGGTGATGGGAAAAATAGATGCACAAAGTTTTGAAAGTTCAAATTCAATTCATGTTTTTGTTTTCTACTTGAAATGTAACTCCGGGATCTCTGATTACCAGCGCTGTGCCAGTACTGGGTCGCCTCTGAATTCCTACATAGGTTGTATTATTTTGACTCTCTACCACTCCTCATCCAGGTATGGCAGAACACTTGGTTCTGTTGTCATGTCAGAGTTCCGCTTAGTTGGCTCACATTAAAAATCGGTACCGACGCTGTTGTAGATGTTCTACTGACCCTTCTGCAGAATGATGTTATCATTTTGACTACTCGCCAGTATCGTCGATCCAACTCGCCCCGTACTGGTAATTTTAGGATTGCCAGTATTGGCAACTTTGACAACAGCAATGAGCCAGTACTGGCCCATGTTCCCATTTCACATGGCAAACAACCGGGCTAGAACGGGCATAATCCTATACTCAGTACTGGCAAAACAACTGTGCCTTTCAGGATGCCGGAGGTCCACCATGGCAGGCTCATATATAACGCCAGTACTGATACAGTTGTAAATATCATACTCGCCCTCACATGAAATGATGTTATCACTTTGACTACTTGCCAGTACCGTCGATTCAACTGGTCATGTCCTGGTAAGTTTGGATTTGTCAGTACTAGCAACTCTGGCACCAGTACTGAGCCAGTGCGGCCCGTGTTTCCATTTCCACATGGGTTCGTTCATGCCGCACGAACATCATGCATAAGATAGACAAGTTTCGACTGACTTTGAGAAAACGTATTAGCCACGCGAGTGAATATACCTTTTATTTTCGGTTATATTTTGACTCTTCATACCCCCTAGTCACAGGAAAGTCGTATCCTGTCGATCGATTGACGTCGCTCAACGCGAACAGCATGCACAACATAGGAGGTTTTCGGCAGACTTTGAAAAATCGTACAGGCCAAGGAACCGAATACACCCAAAATTCCCGATCATGTTCCGACTCCCCATATCCCACAGTGGGAGGAGAATCGTATGATGTCAGTGTTGAGGCGTCGCTGAACTCCGTCCAAGCCATGCGAACATCATGCACGAAATAGACGAATTAAGGTTGATTTCAAAAAATCGTATCGGCCACGTGAGTGACACTTACAAAATTGGAGACACCCAAAATTGCAGATTATATTTCCAATACTCACATCTCCCAGTGACAGGAAAATCAGGTCCAGTCAATCAATAAGTGTCGCTTGACTTCGTTCATGTCTGTTTTCTAATCCCCAATAGGTTACTTCAGTTTTATCCCATTGCTTTGTCTCTCATAATATTTCTCCTAATCATTGTGACTCAATGAAAGTAAAATGGAGCAAATTGAAAGGTGCAATCCAGACGGTTGATACAGTTTTTGCAATTAATTTTTTGGTAACTGGTGAAATTATGTCATTTCCCGGTAAATCCTTCCAAAATTGACTACCACAATTTTTTTTATACTCTGTATTTGTAATTATTGTTCCCTGCATGCCATATCACTGTTTGAAACATTCCATGGACATTGGGGTGCTTCAAAAAACACTTTTTCCTATCAAATTCATTGTCTCACTCTCCAAAAAGTTTCCTTCTGGCATGGAATGAAAAACTCCAAAAGCTGGGTCCAATGTGATACAGTTTAGAGGTCACGCATGCACTTCGAAGTTCCAATGTTTATGCCTGATCTGTACTCCACTATCTGGAACGCAGTGAATTATTAGGAATTATATTGAGACCTTGAATAAGTTCTCGCTGTTTCATCACAGATGACACTAACAGTACTCGATGCTTGAAATTTCAAATGGTAACGCACTTGCAAGGAAGTACTGTATCTAACCTGGAATTTTAGTGTATGATAGTTCACTTTAGTGTAAACGAAGTAATTCTTCATCAGTTTTGAAAATGTCTACTTTTGTGCCAACTGAAGTGTATTTGCGGGGAATTTTATTGCACTACTTTATTCAAAAGAAATCTGCAGCTGAAGTGCATAGAATTCTTGTTGAAACTTATGGTGACGATGCTTTATCTGATACGACATGCAGAGGCTGGTTTCGGCGCTTCAAAAATAATTATTTTGAACTTGAGGATAAAGAACGTTCTGGCGCACCAGAAAAATTTGAAGACAGAGAATTGGAGGAATTACTCGATGAAGACCGATCTCAGATGCTAGCAGAACTTGGGAAACAATCACAAGTTGATGAGTCAACTGTTTGAAAACGTGTACAAATGTTAGGTATGATCTAGAAGCAAGGACATTGGGTGCCGTATGAATCGAAGCCAAGAGACATCGAACGGCGTTTTGTCACGTGGGAACTACTGCTTCAACGGCAAAGAAGAAAAGGTTTCTTGCACCGTATCGTGACTGGCGATGAAAAATGGATACACTATCATAATCCAAAGCGTAGAAAATCATGTGGTAAGCCTAGCCATGCATCAACATCGCCCGCAAAACCAAATATCTATGCTTCGAAGCTGCTTCTCCTTCGGTATTTGGTGGGATCAGCGAGGTGTAACTCATTACGAGCTGCTTAAACCGAATGAAACTATCACGGGGGTTTGCTATCGACTTCACTTGATACGTTTGAGTCAAGCTCTGAAAGAAGAACGGCCGCTATACAAGAAGAAACACGACAAAGTGATTTTGTTACATGACAACGCCCGGCCTCATGTTGCAAAACCAGTGAAAACCTACCTGGAAAAGCTCCGATGGGAAGTTCTACCCCACTCACCGTATTCACCTGACATAGCCCCTTCCGATTTTCACCTATTCCGTTCGATGGCACATGGCTTAGCTGACCAGCGTTTTCATTCTTACGAAGAAGCTGCTGGAAAATGGGCCGATTCCGGAAAGCCTCCTGCGAAGATATATCGTTCTTCCACCGCGGAATTAAAATACCGCCAGAAAGATGTAAGGAAAGTGATGTCTGGTGATGGGTACTACTTTGGTCGAAACGTTTTGTTCTTTATATTTAAATAGAAAGTTTCTTATTCTTGTAAAAACAGCGAGAACTCATTCAAGGCCCCAATATAAGCATTTATATTAGCTTATCTTAAAACGTATTTTTTCAATTACATTTTATTTATAGTGTTAAAATATGCTGAGTAATCAATCTTTTACATATGAGTACATATATTTAGGTCATTTGAGAATATTTTTTTTTGGCGGTCTTGAGTGGTTGCTGAGGGGGTCTCATCTCATCTGTAGTTTGATGATTACCCTTTATTTCAAAACTATTGCAATTTATCAGATAAGAGAATCCAAACGGCATTTTACTTCCTTCAGATGCCTGGCTATGGCCTCAAGCAGGATGAAAAGATTTTGAATGAAAAAACAAAATGGCGGACTTTGAATTTTTTACCTTTTTCCACTTCAGTTGTTTATACTCAAATAATAATAATAACATTTCTGGTTCTGCTTGCACATAGCCAGACATCTAAAGAGTAAAATGTCGTTTGGTCTATAATGATATGCAATAGTTTTGAAATGAGAGTGTCATCCATCTATTGAATCAGACGAGTTTCAGCAGCCATTTTCAGGGACTGCCACAAAAATGTTCTCAAGTACTTCATATATGTACTTTCTATATGTGAAAATTGATTACTCAACATGTTTTGTACTATAAATAAAATGGCAAGAAAATTACGTTTTTGAGTGTTTTAATGTGAATTGTCTCAATATTCTTACCATATATGTGGTTTCAAAGCAAAAATAACGGCATACGGTCATCTTCTAGAGGTCGCTAAACAGAAATTTCACATGATTCGGAGAAACAGAACGTAAAGTTACCACCGTGAGAAAACCATCTTTCTGAGTTTCCATCACCATCACAGCCACATTCCTCTACCATTTCCGAGGGTTCAGAATATTACGAAATCCTCCGGATGTTTTGTAAAATCATTTGTGTAAGAACAGCATTATTCCCGTTTCATACATAGCCTGCAGCATCCTAATGTTTCCGTGGGATATTCTCACCTATCAGAGGAGGTAGAAATGTGACTACAATGACGATGGAATCAGACAATGATTCCCTCATAGTGCAGGAATTTCTATGTTCTTTTTCAAAATTGTGAGAATATCTGTTCAGCCAAGACAACCTGTTCCACATTTGCATGTCATCACTTTCATCCGGACATATAAATATAATCTGGAATATATGATGGAATATTGGAGAAACATCATACTTGCTTACTCATATAATTCTGAGTTCCGATAGATGAGTACCTGAGCAGATGCATAAACTAGTACTGATGCGATTTATTCAAGCCAGATCCGGCATGATATGGTAATCGGATTGAATCTGAAATGTGATGTGTTTATCTATAATTAGATCCGGCAACTCTGATCCAAATATGAACCAAGGAAATTCGCGTGATAAATTCTTTACGTTTCTGATAGAGGTATGGTGATCTCATTTTCCCCAACCAGGCTACTCTTACGTATCCAAACTGGTCAATCCATAACCCTGACTGAATTTCATAAAAACTCACACAAATTCAATGTTGATAATGATTACAACTTGACATTTTCATGTAAATATCGCAATAGTCCAAGTCCACTTACATTCAAACATCAGCCATCAGGCTTTGTAATATGACTCCGCCCTTTCTTTGAATAAACCATATACTTGCTTGTTCAGAAAATTGGAGACAGTTTATGCAAAGTATGCTTCATCTGCAGCTACACCCAGCTTCATCTCTCAGGTAATTCATGTTCCTTTGCTTGAAGAAACCTGATCTTTTGAGCTGATCCAATTGTTTGCCAAATTTTGATACTTTCGTATTAAGTTCTCCTGTAAGATCTGACTGCATTGTCCGGGAGGCGGTAATCCGACGGAGCTGCGTCTGGCGAATATGGCGGGTGGAATAGTGCTTTCCAGTGCTGTCCATCTCAATATTCTTTCACGACTCGTATGGTGTGCGGTTTGACATTGTCATGTTGCAGAATTAATTTACTGTGTCTATTCACCCATTCTGGTCGTTTGTCTTCCTATGGCTCCTTCAAATGCATTTGTTGTCGTCGGTGCAGTTCTCCATCAATAGTTTGAGAGGGTTCGAGCAACTCATAATATACAACACCTCTCTGATCCCACCAAATGCAGAACGTAACCTTGGCACAGTGAATACTTCTCTTTGGTTGTAATGGGCCCGGTTTACCTGGCTTCACCCAAGTTTTTTGGCGTTTCAGATTCTCATAGTATATCAATTCCCCATCTCCTGTGACTATCCGAAGCAAGAATCCTTTTCGTTGCTGTCTTGGAAATAGCATTTCACAATTTGTTCTCCGACGTCCCATCGCTTTCAAACGCTTCGCAACAGTTGATCGTTCAACATCCAATGCTGCAGCCAGTTCTGCTTGAATCTGGCAAGAATCCTTCGTCAATAATGTTTCCAAATCAGCATCTTCAAATTTTTTGGTGGTTTTCCATGTTCTTCGTCCTCAGAACCAAAATCATTATTTCGAAATCGTCGAAACCATTCTTCGCAAGATGTATTGAATGGAGCATGCTCACCGTAAATCCCCACGAGCAAACAATACGTTTCCACTGTACTTTTCTTTGTGATACAATAGTGTAACAGCACTTCCCGCGAATGATGTTCACTTGGAAGGAAAACCGACATGTTCAAGGGGGTAAAAACTTGTTGCTCACAACCCAGACCAAATGTCGCGTCGTGCGTTTGACAGCTGACAAAAAGTACTATCGAATACAAATGTTGCCATCTATTAGTACACGTAAGCAATATTAACAACGACGTGTGTTATGAAAGGGCGAAGTCATATTCACACACCCAATACAATCATTCACCTAACATGGAACATAGTTTATGAACAATCAAATCAATATTTTTATTCCTCATCATCGCAATTCGCACGCTACAGATGAATGGTTGAGCAAGGTATATATATCAACGGATAGATACAACCAGCACTCGCGAGAAACCTCAGTCATTCAGTGTCGTATCAAAAATTTGATGGTCTCCCGGAGTTTATCAGTGGAGGATTGAAATTTGTATGATTCTAGGGGCATTTCGGAAAAATTCACTCGCATTCATTTTGAGTTTTCTTATTAGGGCGGAGATTAGGTTGGTCACATCTGGACATGAATATATCAACATTATTTGTATGTGATTCCCGTCAGAGAGACTAATTTGGGTCTGATGAGATTTGGTTGAGTAAGATAGACTGGGAACAGGAGAATAACAATAAGATCTTATATGGTTGTACATCAAGATCTATTACGTTGGAGCGTGTACAGTACGTCCTTCTACATGGGCTTACAGGTGTCCACTGGTTACCATGCCACAACTCTACTGATCATGTTCATAGGTGGTCCGAAAACAATATCCTTTTTCGGTGGAAAGTATGCGGTGAATTTCTCTTTCACCATATCAAACGTCGTATCAGCTTCTATTTATGGTATAAGTTGAACCAAAATCTGTTCGGATTTTCCTCCCATAGCATAACAAAGGAGGTCTATCTTCTCCTTGTTAGTTTTATTGGTAAGGTTTGCTATCTATACATATCTCTTGGATCGTTTGAGCCATAGAGACCACAACTCAGGTTTATCGAAGTTAAATTCTTCCGGTGGATGCACTGTTGCCGTGCTTGTTGCTTGAACGTCCGCCATTTTGGACGCCTCACTCACCTCAAATCATTACAATCACCAAAATAAACTTAGATATATTTATTTCTCAGACGAAAGATTCACCAAAAAAAGAAAAATCTAAAGCACATACCATATTAAGTTAGATAGACCAGGAACCGGGGAGAATATAATAAGATTTTATATGGTTGTACATCAGATCTAATACGTTGCATGATCTCTGCAGAGTACATCTCCCTCATAGGCTTACAGGTGTCCACTGAATTACCACGCCACAACTCTCTACTCATGTTCATAGAGTGGCATTCACTCCATCATAAACAGATTTCAGCTCTTACATGTATTAGGACCACGCAATGAGAGTATGCCTCTTCAGATTGAATCATGATTTCCTAATCATGCTTCGTCTGATAGGCCAGTCAAGAATGAATAAAGAGTTGAATAAAGGCTTCCCTGATTAGGACGCAGATCAGGTCAGTCATATTCGGACCTGATTCGAATTATCATCTGGCTGATCAGGAAGCGGATCAGACCAGATGGATTTTTGCTCAGTTCGACCTCATTGAACTACCAGGTTATCCTCATCGGTGCCGGATCTGGAATCCCCAATGCATTCTCATCCACTCCGGACCTGAATCCACAGTGATGCCAGATTCGAGACCGAGACCACGCTTACCCTCTCCGTCTGACCGCTTCCTCTTTCTCACCACTTGGAATAAGTTGCGGCCGGGCGGTAAATAATCCTCTTTCCTTTGTCATTCTTGATATTCCGCATGAGTGGTGGAAAGAAAGAGGGAAGCCAATCGAATAGTGGTGGTAGTCTCGGTCTCAGATCTGGCATCCTACCTCTATTCAGAGCTCAGACCTTGGGCCCATGTGAGGCATCACTTTGTGGATCAAAGTCCGGACCAGTTGAGGCTTACCGGATGGAGATTTACTGCTCAGATACAGATGTGGCATGAAATTTAGAACTTGAGTGATGACTTCGCTTTATGCGTACCCAGCTTCCAGGGACTCTTATTCCATACTAGAAGAAATCTTTTCGGGGAGTGACACAGTAGTTTGAAGGTGTTGTTCAACCACTCTAATGGACATGTGATTTTTAGATATTGAAAATATTGCTAACGATATTAATAAGATATTCTGGGCATATCCATGAATATTAAAGGTATCTTATGTCATCATGATCAAATGCATGTGAGGATTCGTTATTTGAGATACATTCTAATTCCATACTTGTGATTGTCAATATGATCATACACTGATATTTCCTACAGCATCCTCGAAATGCCCACAATGGAATTCTACAAACAGAACTATCACATATATATACCAGTGATTCCACATTCCATATGACACCGAGAGTTCATTCGATTGCAAAATCCGGTTGAAACATTCAAATATTTCTGTGATATGACTGTATGCTACATTGGGGTTGAAGCCCCTTCATAGATACACAATGTCCGCTGATCTTGCATTTCATACAATATTTGCAGATAATTACTCTCAGATTGTTTCGAAACTGTTCATGAAATATTGAATTCTCGAAAATTCATATGTGGATTCATATATGCATTGCCACATCGTATATGGATAACAGCCTTATATGCTCATACATGGTTTTAGCATATGGAGAGTGAGGTCAATCGCGTTGATCCTACAGGTTCGTTAGAAAGTTTGAAAGCAAAAATGAAAGAATGTGTATTTTTGATGAAATGATTTTCTTAATCGTCTCCCTCAAGCCTCCAACTTTGCTATTCCAACGATTCTCAAATAGTTTATATCATCTAATGGTGCCAGGCTCCGCAAAATGCTGTTCCACAGCTGCAATAAGCTTCTTCCCATGTAAATTGCGGGTTGACAAGTCACCCAGTACTGGAAAGGTTATGTTACCCAGAGCTTCAGCAAAACAACTGTTCCTGTTCAGGCCATTACTGTTCTTCAACTGGCTGTGCATGTTCGACGGAGTTGAGACGGTATTGGTTGGCGTGGACCAGACAGTGTTGCAGCCAGTAATGAATCAATGCTGGCCACGGAAAATGCACGAGATCGTAAGTGTGACGGAGCCCGCGCCAGTACTGTGCCCAGAGTTGGGATGATCATTTCAATTTATCAATCGACAATGAAGGCCAGGATCAGTGGGGCAATGACTAACTACAGAATCATTAGTCGAACTGCATTAGGTATGTCGATCCGGCTGTATGGTAAACCAAAGCGGCGGCGCAGTGCTGCCCCAGGTTGTAGTTACCATTCCGCGGGTTGATGGCCAACTATGTACAGTGTCAATGGCACTGGCTGACTACGAATCGATGTTGTATTATTTATTAAAATCATTGTGATGGGGATCAGGCTATTAGGGTGAGCCAGGCTTCACGCAGTACTGGAGCCAGAGTTAGGATGGCCATTCAATATATCAATGGGTGATCAAATTTTCAGGATCAGTGGGGCAATGGCTGGCTTCTCCTCAAATCAGTCAGTCGAACTGCGTTAGGTGTTCCGTAAATCCAGCTATTATAGTATTAAACCAGCCCAGCGCCAGTACTGAGCCAAGTTAGGATGCCATTTCATATATGGCACTGATTGGCTGCAAATTTGTAATCAACTGAATCAGTAGCCATACTTCCGCCCACCTAATATGAAGTAAATGAATCAGGTCATTTTTGTCACCCTAATGGCGCAGCTTTGGTAGACCACCAGATCATGTTATTCGAAGTTTCTTTTGTGAGAGATTGATATGATTAAAACCAATCAGTTCCCCCGATAGTTCTAAAGCACATTTTTTCGACCTAACATATCGTGCTCCTCAACTCTGGCTCTGTTCTGGCGTAGCTTTGGCTCACTACAACACTATAATCTCGCTATTTCCAATATTCTACTGCCAGTAATGTGTATAATGAACAAATTCACGCGAGTCATATAAATCAATGTCTAGTTGTTTATATATATACTTGTATATATTCCACAGAGGCCATCAATCTCCATGCACGCTCGTTAGACGTATTCAAAATTTTCTCGTACATTTATCAGACACACACAGAAGTTTTGCAGGTGTTCTTAAATTGTAGTTCTACGTAAAATCGTCAATTTGAATTTTCAAATATGTCTTATAATATAGAAGTAGAGAAAATATCAGCTGGACCAAAAAGAGATTTCAGTCGATGATACAGATTCTGACAATAAAGTAACCAAAGAGTCAGTATATGATATAATCAGCATTTTATGGTATTTTGACACCATTCAGAACTCACTTACAAGCCTAACGGATCTATTGGAATTTTGCATTCTAAAGTTTCAATAAAGAACGCAAAAGTACAGGAGTTTCCAAGGGGCTCATAATGCGATACAATATATTTATGAAGGACTCTTTTAGGAATTCTTGTGCTATTTGCAGGAAACTATTTTGAAAAGGATAATGAAAGTTGTCAGTAAGTGTTTTCAACCAGATAATTCACTGTTGAATCGATACCGATACCGACTGTACTCAAATACTTCACAGGCACTTTTCAAACGGCTTCCAAGCTTGCAGAAGCTGAGTACAAACAATCTAAGCATATAATGTGCAACCATGATAGTCCACACGGTAAACAAAGTTCCAAAATCACCCCGATTATATCAATTCATTTACTGACAAATGGCGTGGTACTGGCGAGGTTGTATTTGCCAAAGTTCGGCAAAAGCAACTGTACATATTCCAGGAATCATTACCGTTTTCAACTGTCGCTTGAACATTCACCAAAATTTCAGACCCAGTATTGGCTTGCATGGACGAGACGAGTATAGGGTCAGTATCAGAATGAATCACCTGTCTATGGACAATACCCAGAGTTTCTGAAGGCAAGTGACGGTACCATGCCAGTATTCAGCCAGAGTCGGTATTATCATTCCATGTAATAACGCCGCAGACGGCAATATGCCAGTGATGATATGACTCTGGCTGACTACAAAATCGATGAAAGATCGATTGATGTACGCAGTGCTGATCTTGGCAACTCGGCGATTGTGGTCCAGCCGGAGTCACGCCAGTATTGAGCCAGAGTTGAGCGCAGTGATTCAATATGTTTGATAGACGACATGGGTACCAGTATTGGGTGGGACTCACCTGGTTGACTACCGGAATCGGTAGTCGATTTGACATTAAAATCCACGATCTTGGCAACTTGATTTTTGTAGTGGGCCAGAGTCGCGCCAGTATCAAGACAGAGTTGGTATGATCATTCCAATACGTTTCGATGAGAACACAATGAACCAGTGTTGGGAGAATCTTGTTTCACTACGGAGTCTATGGTAAATTGCGTGACTTCAAAGGGATTGAATTGTAATAAATGGTAGAATTTAAGTGGCCTGTTGTCAACTCGGAGATTAGCTGATGTGATAGAGGACTCTGTTCCTCCTCGCTTACGGTCCAGGTTCAATCCTTGCAATCAGTGAACTAAGCGCTGAAACCACTTCCAAAGCATCTTTCTCAGATAGCAGTGACCCAGGACAAATAGATTCAGAAAGCTCAAATTCAATTCATGTTTTGTTTTCTACTTGAAATGTAACTCCAGGGATCTCCTGATTACACCAGCACTGTGCCAGTACTGGGTCGCCTCTGAATTCCTACATAGGATGTATTATTTTGACCCTCCTGTCTTCCTCCATCCAGGTGTGGTAGAACAATTCGGATTCTGTTGCCATGCCAGAGTTCCACCATAGTGGGCACACCACAAATATCACCTTTCACCCGACGTGGTGAGTGGTTTACTGGCCCTTATGTAAAATGATGTTATCTGATTTCCCACTCCCTATGCCGGTATAATCCAAACCACTGGCCCCATAACAGCAAGGCTAGATTTTGCTGCAGTACTGGCGGCAACTCCCTGACTAACAGGACCGCGCCAGTAGCATGGCCCCGTGTGTACATTCCCACATGGGTTTATTCTGACGAAAACGCTTTCCACGAAGGAATTATTTCAAATTTCTAAAGAGGAGTAATAGTCGGAGGAGCCAAATCATGAGTGAATACGGTTGGGTGTTCAAGCAGTTCTTACTTCAATTCATTCAGATTTAGCCATCGCTTCAGTGAACACTTGTGTGAACACGTGCGCATGGTGTTGATGAAGAAATGATTTTTTCTCTTAAGTAAACCGGGTCTTTTTTTCACCGAATTTTTCATCCAACTGGTCAAAAGATTCCGCACTAATATTTCAAGTCAATGTTTCCTTTCGGATACCGATCAATCCAACAAGAGCCCCTTTTGCGTCCCAAAAACCGATGCTCGCAAAACCTTGCATCGATCGTTTTCACAGCTTACCCGTTTTGGAGCTGAACAACCAAAGCTGATCCACTGTAAACGTTCTTGTTTCAGTTTAGGATCATGATGGTAGATCTGAAGTCACGGTGCAGAACGGCAGAACAATCGTCTTATTCTGCTTAAAACGCTCCCAATTACGCTGAAATTTGTTTTCGATTCAGTTTTATTAGATTATCAACGAATGCAGTATAACTCCAAAAGCTTTTCATATATAATTCTTACGTATAAAATATGGAATTACTCGTTCATCCGGATACCCATGAAGTATCAGCAATGCGTCACGCCGTCAAGCTCGAATCTTACAGACTATTATATAGACACTCCAATATTACACAGATTTCATTATACTTTTGGACACATCCACTACGTGTTGATTTTCAGCAGCACAGCACATTCAAACTCTATGACCAGTGATGCACAGTTGAAAAATGAAGGGCAGATTCCTTCATTACATCCATTCATCTTAGTATGAATTTTGTACTGATAAACCTTGTATTGAAACAAAGGTGTATCACTGCGATATTCAGTTTTCCATTTTCACAGAATACTGGCACGTCAACTGATAGTTTATAAACAAGAATGGAATTGACAGATCCAGGGATAAAATTGTGTTCAAATGAAGGATAGGAATATAAAAATAGTATTAATAATTTCCAGTTTCTGTCCATCTTAGTTGTAGAGTCCTTTTTCAAAACTTTTCAACCAACCTGTACTGCCCTCTCCTTTGGTTTTTCATAGCATTCCATAAAACATTGTGTGAGATCTTCACTTCTCCCTTATATGGATATATATGATATTTGTATGATTGGATATATGATCACATATAGTCATGTATTATTTCATTTCATATATGATCATGTATAAATTCAAAATCAATATATGCTCATATATGTTTCTATATTCCATATATCTCATACATGTCTGCATATATGAGCGATATCATAGTTCATATACGCTCATCTGCAACCATGTCTAGGAGTGGACCATTTTGGTGTTTTATCAAATATCTCAGAACTATTAAGGATAGGAAAAAATGGATTTCCAATAAAGTTTAAGGTTGCATGGGCAGCCATATGATGCTAAGCCTTGAAAAATCTCTCAGAGTCCATTCCAGAAAGTTCTGGGAGTCAAGATGGTTTTGGAACCGGCTTCCATTTTTTCACCCCGGCATCTGGAAGCTGATTTCAAACTCTTCCACACGAAACACTGGCCATGCGGACCTTCCCCTGCCTATTGGGGTGCGAGTTATGGACCCTCGAAGTCATTGATGACCGCGCGCGCATGGACTAGGGCTACTGGGAGCGTGAGTGCGTGGATAGGCGTGGATGATTCCAGCGGAGAGACAAAGATGAGTGGATTATCTGAAAGCTCTTCCGGAGGATGTTTATGTCTGTCGAATGCGCATCTCAACTCATTGTTATTACATTGGTATGAGTCAATACTTTCAATGCTCTTCAAGCAACCCTCCAACAATTTTGAGAGTCGATATTCATTCACAATCCTGATTGAATCGAATGGAATCATTCAAAGGGATTTCAAATGCAATAGTGAATCGTAATGAACTCCAAAGGCATCCACTGCTGCTTATGGATAAGCAGAGACTTGGTATTTCCCGATACCATATTCATGTTACGTCTTTCTTTTCCAGTGCAGAATTGAGAGCAGTTCCATGCACAGAGATAATAAAAACAAGGGATTATGTGCAAGGTAGCAAGAGGGAGAATAAGCAGATTCAAATAAATAAACAAATTTTGATGAAAAAATATCAAATTTCTGGAATCAGGCTGTGCGATGCAGCACCACTTAAAGCGAAAGGAGATGAGAGGAGTTCACAATGATGCGGCTGATGGAACTGAACTGTTGTAACGAGGTTATGCAGCTCGTCTGAACAGTATTGTTCAGTCATAGGAAGCGAAAGAGATATAAATAAACTTTTGCTGTATGAATTACACTAATCACATGCCCGAAAACTTTTAAGAACGCTATAAAACACATTATCGTGACATTCATGCACACTCATGAGTACTACTTTGTACAACAGACGTTTCATCTTGTACCATCGAAGTCAACTATGGTGAAATGAAGAAAGAGAGAAAATGATTTTCATAAATTTTTGCACCGTAATTGCATAAGAACGCTATCACACCACAAGATGATAGTGTTTGCTAAGCATGAAAACTTTTTAGAAACCAATCCAGCGGACCTGATCTATAAAGATTTCAACACTCTGAAACTGAGTAACGATCAATTTGGATCAGTATCACCAAGTTACTAGAGGATTTAGGCGTACCGATGCGACGGCTTCTCCACATTTGTGCTTCTATCAAACTCCCAGAATCTAAACTTTTCATCGCAAGAGATCAGCTGACTGAAAATGACATTAGAACCCGGACGTAATCATTTACAAGCAGAGTATGTCGTTCAACCCATCCCTCTGGCGCCCTTCAATATTCAAACATGAATACTTAAGCTTTCTGAGAATCGTAAGCGCGTGAGACTTCCAAAAATATTTGATTCATTCGAAACACTCTTCAATCAAATGAACTCAATTTCCATTCAAATCCGGTCACAATCGTCGAAGAAAAGCAACGATCAAGAATTCGCCATGAACAAACGGAAACATCGAATCTCTGTTCACCATGGTTTGTTATTATACGCGAATGAACACAGAAATACATGATCATTCAAACACTGGTTCCTGGAACTCAGAGCCATCACAATTTTTTTGTTCTATGTGTTCCTTCCCATTGGAAATGACCTCTGATCTCCCATTGGAGATCAATCACAATCTTCGGAGGAGAGCAACGACCAAGAATCCATAAACAAAGGAAACATCGAATCTCTGCTTATCATGATTGACAGCTACTATGTCTGCTTTATAAAAGATTCAGCTATTCCATTTGAAATCCCTTGAATTATTCCATTCAGTTAGTGTATTGATGATTTGCTGTCCCTTTTTCAATCAGGGTTATGGATGAGTATCTGACCTCGAAATTGTGAAGGTTGTGATTGTTAAGTAATCAGCCAAACCTCATGAAATTAGCTCAGATGCATTAGACGCCTGATCTCGCACGGGCTTTCAGATCGTTTACGGAAGAGTTAAGTTATACTAATCATTATCTCTGGAATCATCGCCTATCCACCACTGCATTCTCTGTGCTTTGATCCGCGCGTAGTCATCAGCCAGCTCCGACAGTCCGCGGCTTTGACGCAATGCTGAGTATGAAGGACCGCAACCGTGTTTCGGAAGGTTAGGAGCCAGCTTTACATCCCATGGTAAGAAAAATACGGCGCAGTTCCAACTGAAACCATCTCCAGCCCTCAATGACCTTCAAAATCACCTCTAAAAGATTCCACAAGTCGGCTGTGCTTTATCTGTCCTAGACTTTTGATTGGAAATAACTTCTGTTCCCATCTACACTAGAAAAAGATTGTGAGCTCAAGACTGGTTTAGTTCTTTTCAGCTATCAATGGAAGCTCAACCTGGCGAATCCTGGAATAGTTCATCCTTTCATGTATGTTTGCAAGATTGATTCCATCGCTGCAGATGTAGTTGGCTTAGAACCCCAGATAGTAATTGATCGATACATCATTCTTTTAACATAAAAATGATGCACTTATTACAATTAATTGCTGCATGTTTCATTAAGATTCGATAATTATTTCCAATCAACTCATTAGAAGGAATCCGTTCAAGTTAAGATGTTTTAATGCACGACTATTTCATTTCAAATCATAAACTATTGTTTTAAAAAGTATGTAAATCAAAAATTCAATCTTACATTTTGTTTACTGTTCAATCTGGAATGCTTCACGATATCTCAGCATGATGATATCGGTGAGTGTCAATATCAAATCTCATTTGAGAGAATCAGAACCTACCATCTTGGGTTACCTATATCTGAGACATAACGTCAACAAATTTCTTTAGGCACTTCAGACTTTCGCTCTTGCAAAAGTTATTAATAATATTCCATCTTTCTTATTCCTGATCTGATCAGGTGATTTTCGACAGAAGGTATTTCTTTCTTTACAACTAAAGTAAACGAATCAATTACATTTCTCTCCCGCAATTGGAACGCAAGATATAGATTGAGTTCAATTCTAACGATAACTCCAGTAGATAGCATTTGATGTTTGGATAAAGAGTATGACGTTGATGATACTATGCAATTGGTGCAGTTGGCTGGAACGACATCAATTATGAACTGCAATATACGGTGCCTCAGCAGGAATTATGTTTAGTTTCAAATGAATTTCAGCCAGTAGTATTCATATACCAGTCAAATCATCAAGTTGGCTCACTTCATTTTTTTCCTCAGTGTACGATAATAGTTCCCGAGATATTGGACTATATCACTTAAAATGGTCCACCCTGGGTGTATCATCTTTTCCCGGGTTGCAATATTCCTCCAGTGATATCGAGAGACGCGGTGACGTCTCGAGCCAATTATATGAAGGAACCTTGAGAAGAAAACATATAAATCGAAGAGCAGGAATCGCGCACTACCGTGTACCTTCACTCCTAAACCGAGATTTAACCTCCTGAAAACATTTTCAATGCAAAATACATCAATACATATTGTATATCACGAGAAAATAACTACACTTCCACTATATGATTCGACTATACCCTTCCGATCAAGCACACTACGAACTAGATCAGTTCATGTGATTTCGAAATATGAACGTTCCAAATTTTGATGCGACCAAAATATCACGATTACGATTTTTCATCATCAGCAGCTTCTTCTTATCAAGATAGATCTCTGCTATCGTGGGGGTACATTCCAATATCCGGTATCCTCTGAATAGATGGGTTTCATCCAATGGTATGGATCACAGATGTATTCTGTCTCTTCCTCTCCACCAACGTCCAATAGCGTTCATTCCAGTACAGTATATGGGGCATTCCACGTCAAATGTACCCGCCCAAAAACCTTCATCGCTGGAATTTTGATGGAACTTGGTGGAGCTGTTGTACTATTAGAGTACATAATTTGTGCAGAAGGAGGGAAGGAAATATCGAGGGGTTGCCGAGATACAGGGGCTCAAAATTTTGGAGACCTTTGTCTTCGTTGAATTATAACTCAGTTATTATTTTCTTTTTTTTCAAATGCAAATTATGGTTTCGTCGGTTTTCCGTTCTCCCCAATAGATATGGAGACAATTCTCCAAATTAATTATTCCTGCAAAAAAAGTGATTTTTATTTCCCTTTTCAATTTTTTTAAAGATTGGCATTTTGAAAATTTTTCAATTACGCTCAATCGAAAGCTTATTCTTGTCCCTCCAACATCATTGGTCACACATGATGGGGTCTCATGAACTCATCAGTGAATGTAATCGTTAAAGCCGGCACGATCCAGCTTCCTAGCGCGCTGAACATACTGGTCAGCCGTCACCCGGTACGGCGATGTTGATGAAAATTTTTTTT
>JAFFJZ010000182.1:0-45628 GCA_018340375.1 Gonatopus flavifemur
GGGGAAATCTAATTGTTGAAAAAATCGTGAAAAAACGTAAATGCACGAAATGTTTAATTACATTGAAATATGATTCATATTATTGAAATTCGATACAATTTGTTGAAGATCGTGAGACCGTATTGACCATGATTAACGATATTTAGCGAAAAAATTGATAAACCAGAGTATCAAAAATGTGGAATAGTCTTGAAATATACTAAATGTCATTGCATTCCCACGAAATTTGCGGAACCATATTGGAGTGAATTTTGGCGAAAATAATTGATGCCAAGGAATTAGGGAAGGGTTCAATGCAACTTTTGGTCAAAAAGTAGATGGATCAACACACACGGAGAAAATGTATTGACGAAAAATTACCCAAAGTTGAGTAAAACGGGGACATAGTGGCATTCCCGCGAAGTTTAAAATCCGTTCGAGTTCATTTTACTCGACTACAGATGAAAATAAATTCAAATGTTTTCATTATTTCAACAAGTTGAATACTGTTGAAAAACATCTGAATTGATTTTCATCTGTAGTCGAGTAAAATTAAGTCAACTGAATTTTCAACTTCGCGGGAATGCCACTATGTCCTCGTTTTACTCAACTTTTAATAATTGTTCGTCAATATATTTTCTTCGTGGAGGTATCTACAATATAGAATGGCGTTGAAATGTAATGAATCTCGTTAAATTTCCATGAAGTTCACTGAAATCTTTAGACCAAAATAGTTGACTGAAACCATGATTTCCATCAAAATTTCTCACATTTTTCGAAGATCTTCAATTATTCTCGCCAAAGTTCATGAATGAACTCCCCGCTTAAAGGATTGATTTCGATTTCCGATGCAGAAAACCGATTCAAACCTATTGAGAATCAAGTTTTAATGGATCTGAAGCGGTTTTCGGCATCGAAATCAATGAGAATGAATCAGTTCAATAAGATTCTTTAAGCAGGACTCCCATATGGTTCCACAAATTTTGTGGGAATGCAATAAAATTTAGTGTATTTGATAGGAATGCACGGGTACCCGGCCCGACCCGAATGTCGGGGTTTCGTCGGGTCGGATAATCATCACTACCCGATTTTGCCGGGTTACCCGATTGTTTCAAATTACCCGATGCAATCGGGTTACTCAACTTTTCCGAATCACTCGATGGTATTGAACTACTTGAATGTAATGCAATAAATCGACTTCCGAGTAGCACAAGAACTTTGTAAACATCCTGCACCGAGAGAAAAAGCATGCTTCAGAAGCATGACACACTTCAATGCTTCTAACGCACTTGTTACAACGTACTTTTAACGCTCAGGACTCATGCAGTTAACGCACGAGACCATGCTTTTTGGGTATGTGTCACATGCTTTCTAAGCATGGGTACCGAGCGTTGGAAGCACGTTATGACAAATGCATTAGAAACTTTAGTGCGTCATACTTCTGCAGTATGCTTTTTCTCTCGGTGTGCACTTATTCTGTGGTCATACATAGAATGTTCAGATGGGACTGTTTTGAAAAAATACAAACAAAAAAATTCCAAAAGTGTCCCACATTGAGAAACACTTTGTCTTTCATTTGGTGAGGTTCATATAATGTTTTGATTCTTCTATGATCATGATGAACGTATGATTACGACAATCAAGAGTCTAAAGGGAAAATGAATAGATTTCAATTGTCTCCCTTTCGCGTTTGCTCTGTAATTGGCGAATGAATACATTTCAATTACTTACATAACAATTTTAAAGCATGCTTTTGAAACATTAGAAAAATGATCAACCGTTCTAATAAATAAATTATTCAATATCAAAAATGTCTCTAAATATATTCATAACGTAAAATCGTAAAGAATTTCAAAAATGTTTATACAACGCAACAGATATTTTAAAGATTTTATCGGAATTTTCTAATTTTTTTATATTCATTTGCGATTTTGTTTGAACAAATAATTCAAATTACAACTCTTTGAACAGTATATCGTTTTATATGAATGATACATGAATTTTATATTCTTTTCTGCAGCAAAATGTACGTCCAGATTATCCAAATTCTTAGCCAACATTGATGATGTGGCTGAGCAAGAAAATTCTTTGCAAGGTCTCATTAATGAAGAAATAAATAAATATATGAATCATAAGGTGTTGTCTTCAACTAAAAATCCTTTAGCGTGGTGGAGAGAAAATCATAATAGTTATCCTAAACTTGCTGAGTTGGTCCCCTTGTACATGATGTTGCTACTCAGGTTAAAAGTGGAAGAATTTTCTCAACAGCGGGAAACATTGTTCTACGCGCACAAAACTACCTACAAAACATGTCGAAGAATTATGTTTCCTTCATGCGAATTTGAACATTTAGAAGAATTTGCATTCAGTTGCATCACAAGTAATATAAGGTTGCTTTGTTTTTCATTTTATATTCATAGTTATTTTTTCCATGCTAAGATGATAGAAACCTGATTTTATCATTTGAAGAATAGTATAGGAAAAGATAACCACAAATGTATTCAAACTTTTTTGATAAAGTCTCACTAATTTTTTAAGCTTTTCATTTGCTTGTCTGGCTGGAGGAATTGCTTCAAGATTCATATTGAATTGCCAAGTGTGAATATATCTATGATTGCGGCAATAAAAATAATCATAAATTACAAAATAATATATATATTTATTGTAAACAAATTTATCAAATCAAAATGCATTAAGAGAAATCTTTTCTTCTTTTATTATGAAGATTCGAGAGCTTCAGTGCAATTTGATATGAATTAAAATGACATCCATTGATTTCGGAATAACCTAGGAGTTTTGGTGCAATCCTACAATCTTAGTAGCATTACTCTGAAAATTGCGGGTAACTAAGCGCTGATATTCGAGTATTTGGAAACTTCGGTAACCTGAATAACCCGGGTAAACCTGAAAATTTAGGTTCCCCGTCCCGACACTCGCATTAAACACCCGACCTGGACCCGTGAGGGAAATCCAATAACCTGCACACTTTAGTATTTGAACACTATTTTCAAAATTTCAATATGTCCATAGAGATAAGTAAGAAAAACAAAAAGTTTCCACAAAACTCGATTCCATTATTCAACATAGTTGCCTTCGAGGGCGAATGCTCAACGAGTATAGCAGATTTTCCAACTTTCGATACCACTTTTATGGTACGATTTCTCTTTCTCTTCGAAACAGGC
Source organism: Gonatopus flavifemur (assembly GCA_018340375.1). Lineage (NCBI taxonomy): Eukaryota > Metazoa > Arthropoda > Insecta > Hymenoptera > Dryinidae > Gonatopus > Gonatopus flavifemur. The sequence goes on from JAFFJZ010000182.1 coordinate 3,162, forward strand.
CTTACACTGAGAAAAGTATATGGGATTGATTACCATTCGCTTTAGTTCTCATCGCGACTTTAGGATAAGAATTGAGGCTGACTCAAGCGATTTGCGGATCATTGACATGATGTTAACCTGTATCGTCCCCATGGTAACGTACACATTTTATCGCACTCACTTCGATTTTGAATAGTACTTATTACAATTTTGGAATATCTGTCACCGAATTCCTATTCTTTCTAGTAATAGTTACCGTATACTTCTCTTCGTGCAGTTTCAGCGATTACTTCATCATTGGACTTGAATTTCTTTCCAGCAGTTTCCATTCTCTTGAGATTTGGAAAACAGGGAAGTCGCTGGGAGGCTAAATCTCCAGAATGCGGTGGGCGGACAAGCATACCTGAAGGTGCTGTAATTCATTCAATTTTACCATCGTTTTCATCAATTTGTGATTTATTGCGCATTGTTTCTGACTGAAACAACACTTTTCCTTCCGCAAATGTGGCCGCTTCTTTGCATGATTTCAGCCTTCAATCGATCCAAAAATGCATAGTAATAGTCGCTGTTAGCATGTATCTTTTGGAGACAGTTTCGATGAATCATTATTACCTTCGCATCCCAAAATACAGACGCTAATACCTTACCAGCCTACTGTTGGATTCGATTCGTCGACTGCTGTCCACTAAAGGATGACTATTAACAGTAAGAAGTAAAACTTAAAGTGATCCCGAATATCAGCTTAAAAATGCAGTTGGGTATTACACCGAGTACATGAAAGACTGAATTTCAGTTAATTCCATCTTACTTTGGAAATTAAGACGTGAATTCTATCTTTAATTCCAAAGTAAGAGTTGGGGAAATTGAACTGAAATTCAGTCTTTTCATTGCTTTACTTCAGCTTAACAGGCGCTACTTGTGTGGCTGCATTTTTGAGCTGATATTCGGGATCGCTTTAAGTTTTACTTTTACTGTGTATCTTTGGATTCTGGCGCGTAATGGTGAAGCCATGTTTCAATCCTTTATCACTTTTCGACGATAGAATCTGATTTCCATATTGTGGTTCAACAGCGCCAAATATTCCTCTGAAGCATCAATTCGTTAAGTTGTTTTTGGTCGACTGAGAGTTCGACGCGGTATCTATCTTTCACAGGTAAAAGTGAAACTTAGGATCTCCGAACATTAGTCGAGCTAGTAGTACGATTTATTCTAACTGAAAGTAAGCAATGAAATTCAGTCTTTCTTTCATTGCTTACTTTCAGTTGAATAGGCGCTACTTTTGGCTGCATTTTTAAGCCTGATATTCGGGATCACTCAAGTTTCACTTCCTTTTACTCCCCCCGTAATACTCAGAATATTCTTAATGTCGGAAACAAGCAAGCTACGGACGTGAATCTTGTTGGAAATTCATTGAACATTGTTATTTTTTAATCGAATTTTGTTGACAGTCATGTTGAATTTTGATGGATTTTAGTGCAGTTTTGGCACAACTTTTTCATGAAAATCAACGAAACTCACAAATATCAACATTATTCACATTGTAGAAGATTGGCAACAAATATCACGTATGGGCTCTGATTGGAAAGGTTATGACGAATTTTTTTGGAATTTATTGCACTCTTATTGAATTATATTGTTATTCGGTGAATTTTACTGATCTTTTCCGAAAAGTTGAAGCAAATCTGAACCAAATTCTAGAACAAAGTTCAACACATGGATTACAACAAAATTCAACAAAACCATCTGCAATATCCATACAAATATCAATGAAATTTTTCTACTGGGGTAGAACTTCTGAAAATGAGAACCAAAACAATACACGGAGAGAATTTTGTATATAGATTACTAGTAACGCTTGGACTATACTGACAATCTGACATCGAAATCACTGAACGTTTATTCAGAAATGCTTTGCATGCATCCTTTTTACGATTGAGACATTGTAATCTTTCTCTTTTTGTTTTGTTTCCAATTTTACTATAATCTATCGTGTAATTTAAATCATTATCATCGCAATATTCCTCGTAATGTCAGTATGGTCCAACTTTACAAAAACATAGTAATAATGAAATTAGCATTTTTTATGCAATGTATACTAAAAAAATTTTCTCCGTGTATGTGAATAAAAAACTTGAGTGAATTCTGATTTCATCAATAGAACTAATTTATTGTCAATTTTCTTGCACTGCGTATTGCATAAAGATATCTGCCAGTCAATATAGACATGGAAACCAAACCAAACTTCATGTCACTCTGTTCACAGAATATTAATCCTCGATACAAATCAAACGCATAATATGATAAATGATTTTATAAAAATGGTTGTTTTGAATTCGAATGATATCCTAATCTTCCATTCGTATAATAATATTTGCATGGAATCAAAGAGCTCTCTACTTTCTGATTAAAAGTAGCAAGATATTGATTCCTTTTTCTACAAATTTTTTTTTGATGATAGGAATCGAATGACCTCATATTTATAATTTCTGGTGAAAACAAACCGGATGCCCGGATCCGAATTTCATGTGGGATTTTGGAAAATATCCAGTATTAAGAGAATACTGTGCAAAGTTAACATCAGTGCACGTTACCAGGTACAAAGGACAACGCCTATAGTAACGGAAGAAAGAGAGGTCCGAATAGACGCTGGTAACTTGCCGAAACCACAGGCGTGCCCAGAATAGTCAAATTGTGGGTGCCCAGTGTAGAATATTTTGGAATTAGATATATAATTTGTCATATATAAACCATATTGAACTCAGGTATTCTGATTATATATAATTTTGAAAAATTTCTCCACCTGGGGTCAATTAACTTTTTTGCTTGGATTTGACATTTTCTACGCGATATTGTTTCTTATGGATAATATTGTTGAAAAGAAATAGACATTTGATATTAGATATAAAAATTAGATATTAGATTTGAATTGTGGGTGCCAGTGCACCCACGGTGCACCCACGGTAGGCACGCCTATGGTTGAAATCTGATAAGGTCCGATGATCATTGGCTGGAGCGAGCATCTTAGAATTCGAAAATTGCAAGCAAAGCGAGCACCATTTGGGACATCACTATGGCGAGCGGAGAGACTCGCCCCAAAGTTGAAAAGTGCGAGCGAAACAAGCGTTATCCAGAGCATTGAATAGCGATTGGAGCTAGAATAAGTCTAGCTGCAGAAGTACTCGCACAGCAAGTGCCAATCTTCAGGTCAGTCTTCTGCAAAACTCTCCTGATTTATCGGGTGAAAATTGTAGAAATCACATGGAAGGACTGAATTTATCAATATGAGAAAAAGTAGTCGGTTTAGGGGTGAAAAAAACGAAAATAAAACGTTGAAAATGGGTCAATTTAATTCCACTTAGACTTGCCTTCAACACGAAGAAGGAAATGGGGGTAATTGCATATTCCAATCGCGGTAGCTCTACTCCAGCGCCCAGTCAGTATATGGATAACTATTTGCGAGTAGAAGTCACTCCATTGGAATAATTTTCATCAATTCCCAATAAAGATTTACTTCGTGAGGAGTACGCCGCCATATACCACAAATACCGTGGAGGCTACCAAAAATGTTGACTAAATTATATGGAGTCAAATATACTCCTTTATTTTTCTCCGTGAAAATCTGTAAAACGTTACATGATAGTTTCTGAGCGGGAATAATTACAATTTGTTTTGGAATTGAATCAGGTAAATCCATTGTTATTGTTACTTCAAGTTGAAATCCTAGAAGATAACTACTAGTTCTGACCTATAGGTCATTCTAGCTCGGAGCCATCGATTAATGAAATACGCCACTCAAATTTTTTCGGTGTATTGAATTGTTGATATTTCGAGATGGTACAAACCTGTCATCATGAAAATTTAGAAGATTGAGATTCATTTTTTCACAAATTGTCCTATCGATTTGCAGTTGATCTCTCAACTACACGGAGAGAATTAAATAGTAATGATTCCGATGTGAAATTTCCAAAGGAGAATACATCGTGAATGATTACGATGTTTCGTAGTACTGACTACCACGAAAACAAGTGATGCCTGCGTTTTACGCTGCGATCTCTCGTGATAACAACTCAATCAGCGGCATGTTTACATCGCAATGTTTATTATTTAATTCTCTCCGTGTACTTTTCCATACCCTATCTTTCGATTACGTAATATCTACGGCGTTGCAACACCATGAAATTGCACTTTGGGATATTGTCGACACTGACTTGAGATACCATCACAAGTGAAATGAGATTCAACTGTTTCCACTGTTTTATTTCCATTTCGTTCTATCTTCTTAACTGAACGAATTGGAAGCTTTCGGCCGTAAACCATAGCAAACCGATTGTTTTTACTTCTTTAATTCAACGTCCCTGATTTACACTACCCCGCTGAAAATTTCCTTATGGAATCCGATAGAAAAATTTTTCGTATCGTTTTGTATGTGCACAGTAAAAATTTTATATCACATATTTATATTGTACTTTGGGAGATATACTTGATTATGTCGTTATGAACCACAAGTATACGAGCATTCACCATACTCTCTGAGGATGAAGATAAATATGTTATAATTTGAAATTAATATAGTTCTAAGCCTCATAATAAAGTATATCCTAATGAGTACCATAAAAATATAGTAATCTTTAATATAAACTTTTCTGTGTGGTTTCTAAAACTGGAATTCCCAATATTCCATAGGTAATTCACGATAAGAGAACTGTACGGCTGTTTATGGGTTTTATCGTATTTTCACGATAGCAATCGCCATTAGAAATTTCCATAGAACCGATAGAAAATTTTTCTATCGTTTTTTTGTATGCGGTTCAGAAACTGGAATTCCTGTTGTTCCATAGGTCATTGACGAAAGAAGAATTGTACCCTGTTTATAGGGTTCTATCGTAGTTTCACGATAACAGTTGCTACCAAAAAAAAAAAAATTAGTAGAGATTTTTTCCATTACTTGCCTACGTGATTTCTTGAATCTGGAATTTCCGTAGTGTTGTGTAGATCATTCACGATCTAACTGTGGATGACTGTGCAGTGCAAATTTTTTTATGGATTCACAGAAAGATTCCTAGTTTCTTTTTTACACAAGGAACAAGAAAATCAAGGTTTCGGTTAAGGAACCAAGGACCCACATAAAATTTGTAGTTTCGCACTCAATGTTGACAATAGAATATAGCTTAAGCGCAATGTTGACAGGCATAGCTTGGCAATCTATGAATATTCAATGTTGATTAACAATAATTATAATGTTGCAACTGATATCGGTGTTTAACGAATTTTTGGTGGTCAAAGCCTACCATTGATTCACATGATAGCTTAAGTCAGGTTTGGCACTTGTTAGGTCTCCATCTTTGGTCCAACATTGGGATCCGAACGATAGAATCTATTGAAAGTGAGGATCATTTTGAAACGTGGTCGAATGTTGCCACAAACTTTAGTTTAGTCTGGGATAAAAATTAGTTTTCACGTAGCGCCGATCATTGCAATAGCATGGCTCAGCAATATTGATGGCTGTGCACCTTAATTTGAACTTTTGGATCGCTGAATTGCTGAAGCTGTTACCAATCGAGTCTTTCTCGCGAGTAATGAGAAATATATACAAGGGATGTATAAAGACTCAAAATAAATTTCTGGAAGAACAGCCAATCTTTTCTTTTTATACAGGTTGTACACCAGAGGGTTTCCTACTGTTGATCCATATTGTGTATATACTTTTCATGGCAAACTTAGTTGAGACAAAAACACCTAGTTGTTTACATAGAAGTGCGAGGAAAACACAATAAGATCCCAAATAACATATATTGGAAATTGTGAAATGCACATACTTTTTATATATTTTTGAGTCAATTATTTTTTTACAGTTTTATCATTGACGCATCTTTATTGGACAATAAATTTTTCTATGGTTTGTCAATAATGCTGATCTATTTCTATTCCATTTCCTGCACCAATGATAGAGCTCCATTGAAAATCATAAAATGATGTTATCATTTCAGTGTTGGGTACATAGTAAAGCCAGCGCCAACGTCGTAAATGTCTGTACGGGAACCTTTGAAATTAAGCCTAAAATCGTGGTATTTTTGGAAATAGATGAAAATCGGAAGATTCTGCCACACTCCTGGCCTCAATACTCAACACAGACCTGAACGCTAAGATTACATATGAATGCCCATGTAAAAATTTCCTCGGCGCAAGTTTGTTAAGCATTGGTTCAGGATTGAAAATCCAACATTGGTTTCCATAGCCAAAGTTTTGTGTCGACCAATCTTGGCAGAATCATAGCTGAATAAAATCTACGCTAACATTGACGACCTGTCACCACCGTTGCCCTCAGTGCGTCAAAATTGAGGCTCGTTAATTTTTAAAAAGATGTTATCATTTCAGTCTCACAGTCAGGCTTTTTGCCAAGGCTCCACCAATGCTCGCTGTCAGGGCTGGGCTGCCAGCTTTGCGCTACTGGTCAATCTTTCACAGCGGTGATACATTCCTAACAAAATTCTCACGATAACCCATGTGCCAGATAAAATGGAATTCAGTGTTTTCAATTCATTAGCAATTCTTCTGTGTCATTCTGATTGGTTTGATTTCTCCGCCGAGGAGCAACACCTGATTCTTCTTTTCAAATAGAAAACTGATAATTGATGAAGAAAAAAAATTGAAACACAGCAGAAAATTGGAAGATATCACAGTTATCGTCAATACACTTCTTTTCATCCGAAAATGAACACATTTCGAAGTTTCAAAAGGTTCTTCCTTTCATCGACCTGGTCAAACGGTAGATAAATATTTATAATTATAACCAATAATAAATAATGAAATCCATCCAGAGATTATATATCAGTATCGTTGAATCGATTTGCCAATCACCCGTGGGTCGAAGAAGATATCCGATTCGAGCATAGAAGGGTTTTTCCTTTTCTCGTTATTGTGCTTTCAACGGCACTCTGTGATTTTTATCAGTTATGATTAAAATAAATAATTCAAGTAAACTAGATTTATAAATAAAACGAGAGTCTCTTCTCTCTGCTAAATTTAATGCTTTTTATCTTTTTATCGTGCAACATTTATAAAGTTTATTTACAATTCGTAATCTAACTATGTCATTCGGAGAAGAATAATCACAGGTCTCTTCCAGTTTAATAAATACACCCTACTAACTAGAAAACGTTCATCGTAAGATCTGAAAACGACATTTGCTCAATAAATATTCCTCCATTTTTCTGGGCGAATCAGTAAAAATTCACCTCTTCAGATTCTAGAAAGTGCATTACGGATAGCAAGAGCCAAAGTTTTGTATTTAAATCCGTGGAAGCAGTGTTTCTGCCGCCTTTTGCATTGAGATTGTACGGAGTTTTATTCTAAAGCGATTTACAATTCACCTGATTTACAAAGTAGTCTCGCGATGCATCAGGTCTTCATCAGAAATGAAACGAACGAGGCCGATATATGAATGAAAGAAGGTTTTCACATGCTTTTAATACGAGAATTGAGATTTCAATTGAAATGAATTCCTTTTATCGTGAACAACGTGTAGGTATGAATATTCAACATAATATTTGAGAAATGCAAACAGAAAAATAGTGACCCATTAGAAAAATTGAAGGATATTTCTAAATTGAGAATTTTTTCTGAATAAATATACCGAAACCAGATTTCTTCTTGAGTATTGTTTCTCGAAACAATGAAAAATTATCAACATTACAAACATAAAATAAACATGAAGTTTCTCCAAAGTCGCACGAAATTTTACATGAATAAATAAAAAATTCTGTACTTTGAAAATAAGATTCAAAATTTTGTTATTTACTTTGTAAAATTTCATGCGCGACTTTTTTTGGAAATCATATTACTACATCGTTATATTGATAATTTTTCATTGTTTTGATAATATTCAAGAGAAATTGAACGTTTTATGTTTATTACGAAGTTAAGAAAATTTCATAGATTATGAGAAATATTCTCAGATTTGTAAGAAATATTCTCCAATTTTCTATTAAAGATTACTATCCTTTCGAGCTGCTGTATTTTCTCCGTGTATTTATCTAATTGAATCTGCTTTAATTTTTTCCAATATTTAATGGTATACAAATTTTAACATATAAGTAACACATCCCATGTGGAAATGCACACACGGGCCAGTTACTGGCATCAAGTGTTTAGAGTTGCCAGCACTGCGCAATCAAACCCTTTGTTCTCTTTATGGGGGCTGGTATTCAACGCACCATATGGTTGGAATGATAATACTATTTGATAGCGGCAGAAATGACAATACCACGTCAGGTAGCGATATTTGCAGTGCAGCGCTTCGCGGCGGGAAATTTTAATGCAATAGAATCAGTTGTTCGGCCAGCAATTACAGATATTTTATCAAATAATACATCCTACGTAGAATTAATCTAATCCAGTACTGGCACAGTGCTGTAATTGAGATCCCGGAGTTATATTTCAAGTAAAACACAAAAATACATTGTACTTGAGTTTCAAAACTTGTGAATCTATTTTTCTCATCACTGCTATCTGAAAGACGCTTTAAAGTATTTCACAAAGTTCATCAAGAAGATTTGAATCGACTCACATGAGTGAGAAACAGAGTCTCTATCACATCAAACAACTCCGAGTTGACAAACGACCACTTAAATCAGTCGATACACCTCCAATTCTTCAGTCACGCACTACCATAGACTCGTAGTGAAATGCTGATCACCAATACTGGTTCGTCTTTATCGAATGTATTGAATGATCATACTGGTCTGTCTTGATACTGGCGCGACTCCGGCCTACTACAAAACCGTTACAAGATCAGATTTGAATGTCAACCTGATCACCGATCTCATCAACCAGATCCAGTCAATACTGGTACCATGTCGTTCATCAAAACGATATTCATAAACCAGCAGTCACCAACTATCAATACTACAAAGAATTCCGGCTGACCACAACAGCCGAGTTGCTAAGATCATAATTGCAACATCAATCGACTATCGATTTGTAGTCAGCCAGAGCCATAATACACGGCATAGCTGCCGTATGCTGCGCATAATGAACGAGTAATGTTGACTCTGGCTAAATACCGCAGTGTCGCCGTTTCTCGAAACTCGGGGTATTGTCCAGACAGTATCATTCAACACTAATCCATCGTCCATCCACCTTTTTGACTTAACAATAGCTGGAAATTTCTATGAATGTTCACATTAGTTGAAAACGTAACGACTTGAACAGGGCAATAATAAAGTTGTTTTGCCGAACTTTAGCAAAAGCAACCGCCACTATACCACGCCATTTGTCATAATGAATTGATTTTAACGACAATACAACATCGATTTCGTAGTCAGCCAGTGCCATATATTGATACTGGCATATAGTCGGCTATCAAATCTATGAAATAGCAATCCGCATACTGGCTCAGTACTGGCGTCAGTTTTGGTTTTACCATAACAGCCGGATTTCCATGGACATAATTTTAACGTAGTTCGATCATCACCGATTTAGTTAGCCATTGCCCTACCGATCCGGCACTCGATCGCCTATTGATATATTGAACACATCCCAACTCTGCCTAGTATTGAGGAAGCTCCAACACCACAATAGCCTGATCCCATCGCTACGATTTTAATGACAATACAAACATCGATTTCGTAGTCAGCCAGTGCCATATTGATATTAGCATATAGTCATTATCAACATATAAAATGGTAACCGCATTCTTGGCTCAGCAGTACTGGCGCCGCTTTGGTTTACCATAACAGCCGGATACATCTGTTGATAATTTTAACAATGTAGTTCGCCTACCAATTTTGTAAACAATATTGGCTCCCACTGATCCACTCGATCGTCTATTGATATATTGAATGGTTATCCTAACTCGAGCCTAGCACTGGTGAAGTCTACTTCCAATTCCTAATAGCCCGATCCCCATCGCTACGATTTTAACGACAATACAACATCGATTTCGTAGTCGTGCCAGTGCCATATTATTGATACTGGAAGAAGGTCGATATCAAATTGAAAAGAAACAATCCGCATGCAGCTGGCTCAGTACTCGCGCCGCTTTGGTTTACCATATAACAGCCGGATTTGCGGACATAATTTTTTAACGTAGTTCAAGATCACTGATTTTGTAGTTAGCCATTGCCCTACCGATCCTGGCACTGATCATCGCTCATTGATATATTGAATGGTCATCCCTGCAACTCTGGCTCAGTACTGGTGAAGCTCCGGTTCACCCTAATAGCCCCGATCCCATCGCTACGATTTTAACGACAATACAACATCGATTCGTAGTCAGCCAGTGCCATAATATTGATACTGGCATGAGGTGTCGTAGCGTTTCAAATACAGCAAATGACAACCGCATTCTGGTCCAGTACTGGCGCCGCTTTGGTTTACCATGTAAGCAGCCGGATATCCATGAGTAGTAATTTTAACGTATTCGCCTACCAATTTTAGTTAAATACGCTCCTACCAGATCCGCAGTACCGATCGTCATTGACATAGAATGAACAGCATCCAACCCGGCACATACGGCGTGGCTCCGTTACACTACGATCTGTGTATTTTCCAGCCAGTATTGATTCATTACCGGCCCAACACTGTCTGTCCACGCCAACCAATACCGTCTCAACTCCGTCGAACATGTACAGCCAGTTGAAAAACAGTAATGGGCCTGAACAGGAATGGTTGTTTTTGCCGAAGTCTGGCAAATACAACCTTTCCAGTACCGCGACGGTCAACTCCGGCAATTTCACATGGATGTCGTTCTGATAACCAATCCCACAACTTTCCGAGAACAATCCACAACGCAATACTTATTGCAGCCAGAATGATCAGGTTGGATTTGAAGAATTTCACGTGCCGTTTAATCAAACCAAAAGAACGTTATTTGCATTTCTTTAGATTTTACTGCAAGACGATATTTGAGAGAAATGAATGTCACGTATAGACGATAGTGTATTAATATCAAGCATATGACAAGAGAATATTTATTATCATAATCAACTGTTTAAGTATCATTATCGATGTTGAAACAAGACCTCATTTGCAATGCTTATTACGTATCTAGACATTAATTTCTCCAGACATCATTTCAATGAAAAAAAAAAAAAATTCAATCTCACGATCTGTAGTAAGATGAGACAATATCGTCATTAGAATCCTCATTTCTTTCCATGAGTACAAAATGTTTTCATCTATTCATCGGAAATCAGCTGCAAATATACCTTGAATCATTGAATCTTCACTTATACTAATAAAGGTTTGAGAAAATTCTAAGATAACACCGTCTATTTCTGGAAGTCTGCAAAAGAGTAAATTTGTATTCTTCCTACATGCAATCTTTACCTGATATTCTATCGGATCGTGATACATACATACATTATATTCGTCAGAAAATCACATGAATAAAAGTGTGTTGGCTACACTATATAGAACTTAATATAGGCTGAAAAGTTAGCAAACTCTTCATCGATGTCGTTAAATAAAACGTTTTTGAAGAATCTTTTTTATAGTTATAGAAGAAGTCTACATCCCGCACCAATATCCAGAACGCGTTTATGCTCTTTCAGAAAGAATCATCAGTAGCTTTCGTCCAATATGAATCTTGTCAAAGCCGTTGACCACCAGGTCAGTAAGATTCTACAAATGGTTCTTGGAAAAAACTTTCCTTGTTATCTTATCGATTCTAATATATTGATGATCAATAGGAGTTGTATAACGTACAATTTGTATGTTAACAAATGCAATTCTTAATTCCGGAGTCATGGTGACTGAGCACTTCCGTATTTTCTGAAATTATAATCTTGATCAACTTTCTTAGTGTCCGTTGAAAATTCCATGCAAGCTACCCTTATATTTTCAGCTTTGTAAGAAATTCGTTCCGGAATTTATGTAATTTGTCAAAAATTTGGTGACTCTGAGATCATCTGTCCGGACAACAATAAAATATAAATTTAATGTCACCTATAGGAGCATCAGATGTAAGAGTTATATAACACAAAACCAATAAAATGATATGTTAGTGGCATAAAAATCTTTTGGTTTGTGATTTTATGTTATTTCGACATCTAAAGATGTCTTATGCAAAATATTACAACAAGTTCAAGATATCTCGAAGAGTTCTTAAAGATATGTGTCAGACACGCTGACAAAGATATGTTTTAGATATGTTGGGAATTATCTTTTAGATGCTCCTCTAAGATATGTTTTAGATTTTCAAGATACGTTTTAAATAATTTTCTAGATAGTTTCAGATATCTTTAAGATGTCTTTAAAATCATTAAGGCATCCCAGATAGCACAAAAGGATCACTAATGAGCTCTGAGAAAGGAACAATGGCGACATCTGCCCTTCTTCCTTAGGCAATTTTCTTCAAGATGTGTAACAACATCATTCAGATAGAAACTCTTTGAAAATGTCTTTTAGACTATACTGATCTGTCATTCAAAAGATGTCTTCAGAAATACCTGACATATCAGACATGTTTCTGATAGCTTCTGAAGATATCTAAAATATATAATTTCGATATATCTCGAAGACATCTCTGGTGGCGTCGTTTAGATATCTAAAAGACATCTTTCGATGTATCCAAAAGATGTTTTCCAAAACCTTCGGTGTTTGTGTGTGATGTTGTTGAAGTTTTAATGCTTATTGAACTGAATTGGTTACTTATGAAATCAATAGTTAAAGAGAATTGAAAATCTTGAGATACATTTTTTAAACGATGTTTCCAATTCCAAGAAGTTAATTCGAGAAGATCAAGACCGATGATTTCTCAAATTTTGTGATATCGTGAATTTTCGTTTTGTTTCTGTAAACGATTCAAATTTCAACAACATGTGTTTATTGGGATGCATTCGGTCTGTATACAGGTATGAAAATATGGAATGCTGATTTCATCAGGGTTCATTCGGGAATCGTTCAGTGACGGATTTCAATTCCGAAATGCATCCAAATCGATCAGGGCACTATACGGGAATGTTTTCTGATTACGAGAAATGCAGTTGCGTATCTGTTTCATATACAGTGCAAGAAAATATCTGATATTTATATAATTTTAAACAAGAAGAATTGAATCATGTTGATCCACGAATTGTAACAGTTTTCTGATAGGAGTTAAATGTTTGGGACAACGAGTTCTTTGAAAATACTAAACAATACTTTCAGCATTCTCAAGAGTCCGTTAAAATCCCAAAACATATCCTCCAGAGCTGTTTATGGATTCATTAACTAAAAAGGTCTTGAACGATTCTATTCTTTGTTTTGAAAAAAAAGAATTCTTCGTGTGTTATGAGGGATGTAATGGAACTTTATCCGGGTGCATATTTCCATAGTAAATTAATGCACAAACACGTAACAGATACGTTTTCAATTAGTATTTGTAACTACTTCCATTGCAGATATTTAACTGAAAATGATCAGATATACAATGGAACGAGGATTCCGTTCACAGACTGATTTGACTTCAAATAAAGTTACCGACCTGGTAAAATCCACCCGTGTAAGTTACTGGAGTTGACAATGGCGCGGTACTGGCCAAGTTGCACTTGCCAGATCACGGCAGATGTAACTGTGCCCATTTCAGAATCATTATTATTACTGTTCTTCAACTGGCGCCAAATGTTTGTTGGATTTAAAGAAATAGCTTGCGTAGTTGTGGCAGCCTTCGTCGTATCGAATTAATAATGTCTGAAGAATACCTGATTATACAGAAACGGAACTGTGCCAGTACTGAATCAGAGTTAGTTGGATGGTAAAATGCGAACAAAAGATGATACTGCACCAGTATCGATGCAACGTTGTTCTAATACGAATAGATAGTGGATAGGAATTTCACTGATCTTTCCAATAACATTTAAGTTACTTTGACAAGACAATACTGCACCAGTATTGAGCCAGAGTTAGTATTAGCATCCAATATGTTCCATAGACGACAATAAAGTTGTATTGATTAGACCCCGACTGATTACAAAATCGGTAGTCGACTGGCGTTGAAATCACGATTTTAACAACTTGGCTGTTGTAGTGAACCGAAGTATTGCCAGCATTAGGTCAGAGTTGGTATGATCATTCAATATGTTCGAGAGACAGCAATATCCCAGTATTGATAGAACTGTGACTTTATACGGAATCTGTGATCGAATGACATTAAAATCACGATCTTAGCAACTTCGCTGTTGCAGTGAGTCGAAGTCGCGCTAGCATTAAGCCAGAGTTGATATGATCGTTCAATATGTTTGAAAGACAGCAATGTGCCAGTATTGATAGGACTCTGACTTTCTACAGAATCGGTGGTCGAATGGCATTAAAATCACGATCTTACACTGAAGGAAAAAACTTGTAAGGATTAAGGATTTAGTGCAAGCGACCACAATTTTAGTTGATTTTACAACAACGCATGTGAAATATAACACAGCTGATGCGAAAGATACCATAGCTGAAGTGCATTCTACTTTCCCTGCGGTGAAATTAGCTAAAATTGTAGTAGCTCGCACATTTTTAAATCGTTCATATATTTACTTAACAAGAGGTAAATTTGACAACTTTTTTTTCTCGGTGTAGTAACTCGGCTTTTGTAGTGAGCCGAAGTCACGCCAGCATTAGGCCAGAGTTGGTATCATCATTCAATATGTTCGAGAGACGACAATGTGCCAGTATTGGTAGGACTTTATTCCTCTACGGAATCTGTGATGAATTGTATGACTTCAACGATTCTTTTACACTAAATGGCAATTTGAGTGATTCGTCGTCAACTCGGAGATCAGCTGATGTGATCGAGACTAGGTTTCTCACTCGCAGGACCTGGGTTCAATTCTGACCCAGTGAACTTTCAAGGAATCATTTCCAAAGTGCCTTTCTCCGATGACAATAATAGGAACAATGAATTCTTCAGATTTTCAAAGTTCAAAATCAATGTTTTTTTTTTTCAATTGAAATATGATCACTCCTGGTAACTTCGGTTACCGGTATTGGGTCAGTACTGGGTCGGATTTGAATTTCTACATAGGATGTCATCATTTCGACTCCTTTTCGTTTTTCATCCAACTCTGGCAAAACAACTGATTCTGTTGCAAGCCAGAGTTCCGCCACAGTTGGCTTGCATTGAAAATCGGTACCAATTCGGTGGTAAATGTTCCTCTGGCCCTTATGTAAAATGACGTTATCATTTCAGCTCCTTTCCAGTACTGTGAATTTAACTGGCCCAATACTGGCAGCTATGGATTTGCCAGTACTGGCAACTCTGGCAACAGTACTCAGCCAGTAGCGGCGCGTGTTTCCATTTCCACATGGGCAGATAAAGACCGCATAAGAACCGAACCGGCACCCGAACGGAATGGGATCTGGGTCCATACGGGTTTTATACGGGGAAGGTTTTTCGTTTCTGGGTATATATACACGGAGGAGAAAATATACTTTTTCTCATTTTGCTTGCTAAACCAGAAACAGGAAGGTTTGTAGAGTGGATTTTTACATAAAAACACGGGATTACGAATCAATAACTGAATTTTACTATACGTTTAATAGTATTCAATGTTCAGCGTTTGAAATTTCAATCCTATTCATCACTTTTTCTACAGTATTCGTAATCTTCCGTATTTTTATGTAAAAATTCATTTTACCAACCTACCTATTTCTAGTTTACTAAGAAAAATAACAAAAATTCTTATATTTTCGAGTAGCATTTTTCTCCGTGTACGGGTCTATTCGGGTACAATACCGGGACTGCGAAGTGAGAAACGGACATGTATCCGGATCTATTCGGGTCCTATCTGGAAAAATTTGCAGACGTAAGTTTTGTATACGGGTCTATCCGGGTGCTATCTGGGAAAGTCAAGACCTTTCATAGTTATAATAAATGCTCCTGTACTCTCGGAGACCCACTAATTCAATAGAGGCTTTGTCTCTCACTCCCCATACAAGACACCTATGTCACATCTCCATGGAATTCGGGGAGAAAAAAGGGATCGGTGGATACAGCGTGGTGCGATGGAGAAGCAGCGTAGAGGCAACGGAGAAATGTCCGCTCGAATAAACGGCCCGGATATTTCTCCGTCGCCTCTACGCTGTAGGGGTTGCTTCTCCGCTGTGCCGCGTTATACCCACCGCTTCTTTTCTTTTCCCTTGATTCTACGGAGATGCGACGTAATTTATCGGCGACTATCCTGTATAGGTCACAGGACCCGGGTTCAATCCTCGCTGAATGGACTTTCAGCCATTCAATTGTAAGTTGGTTTTCGTCGTTAATTAGAACAAGAAAAATTATCTGCGATGCATGTATATAATCAGATTCTTACAACAAAATGTTTTTCAGCACAATAATATAGATCGAAAAATTTATACCCGTATACGTCCCGGATGACACCGAATGAAAACCAGACACAAAATCCATATTGAATCCCGGATGAAACCAGATATAATTCCAGATTTATCCGGGTTCTGTACGAATCTCATTTGCTTTTTAAAGCAGGGTTTTGATGTAACATTTATGTAACCGTGCTTAGTGGAAAGGGGATCAAAATTTTTTTCATTTATCGGATTTTTAGCATGAAATAAGGTGCAAGTACGGTTATCGAGGTGTCTATAAATGTATACTCGTATATAATTATAGATACTGGATCATAAAAGGAGTAAACGATCTTTCCGATGTCATCGAGTTCTTACGTTGCATCATCCGCTATCTTTTTTTTCTCATTGAAATTCATAGAACTTCTTCCCATTCTGCAATTACATAGCAACCATTATTAATTCTTAGAGAAATCATAACAGCCCAGGATTCAAACGAATAAACTTGAATCTTATCCATTTCCATTTTTCAACAGGGATGGAATAATAGTCATGGAAATCCGAAAGAAAAACCGAGATTTTTCATCAACAGTACAAACAGACGCTTTTTAAACGACTGCAAAACACTTGTTCATAATCTTCCATAAAAAGAATTGGCTAAATCCTCTTACCGTGCTCTTAAAATTCTAGAATTATGCCTTAAGTAGAGCACAAGGTTCCATTTAATTCACAACACGAGCGTTGGTACTTTTACGTTATCCAAGATTAATGAAATCATGTATTCTAAATATCTTTTTCCATAGAAATTACTTTGTGGTGTTTTGTAATGAGTGTCACTAACACCATAATGGGGTTGACGAAGTTTTGTAACAACCGCATACCAAACTAGTTTAGTATCCTAGGATTCAAGAGGATTTTATTTGACTAGAGCTTACGGTACTCGTATTTCAAATCCACCATGCACAAACAGAACATAATGGATGGTAATTAAAAGATAAATCGATTTCAAGTTTCGCAATAGTTCCATAAAATTTATCGTAAAAATTGAACACTGAGAGAAATGGATTGGTGAAACCCGTACAGCACAACCACCGATCCTCCACCTAGGACTTCGGTGGACCGGAGGTGGAGAATTGGTAGAGAAATGGGAGCCGTGGAAATAAGGGAGAAATAAGGGAGAGTCTCCGTTGAGGCGACGGAGAAATGTCCGCCCCCTGTATTTTCGATATAATTTTTATTGGTGCATTTACGTAACCAAATCTGAATGTATGAATTCACGAATTTAAGTTTTACTGAAAATATAGGGGGCGGACATTTCTCCGTCGCCTCTCCATTGCCTCAACGGAGACTCTCCCTTATTTCTCCCTTATTTCCACGGCTCCCATTTCTCCACCTCTGGTCCACCGAAGTCTTAGGTGGAGGATCGGTGGTTGTGCTGTACGGGAATACAGCATTGATTTTCATATTATTCAGTAGAATTATCAATTGCTGAAATATTATTAATAGATCTTATGAGTTCATCCAAATTTACCCAACTTATGCAAAACCTTAATAAAATGTTCAATAAATATTATCATACGTTCAGTTTTGTAATCATTACATATTCAAAAAGGATGTACAACGATATTTCTTATAAACTACAGTAAACACTTCATCAATTGATAGTCTTATGATGTGAGAAATAATAGTGCCACATAACTACGAATAATAACTCCATCAAAAAATAAAATATTTGAATACCGTGTAGCTTCCATTCCTACTTGTGAAATTATTTTTCCCAAATTGCTGAGCAATGTTCAATATAAACATTATATATTCATGTAGCTTTGTTGTGCGTACCTCTATCGTATATAAATATGTATTGTCTACGACACGTATTTTGGAAACATTAGTGAACTTTCAAGAACATTGTTGTTTTCATATTTTCCAGTGATTGGTTCGCAACCTTTTGAATACAGATTACTGTCTAGTTCACTAAAATCTGCGCTCATCCTCACTACCACCTACTCTAGATCAACGCTTGTGCGTGCAGTGCGTGCTTCTAATTCATTTCTCATCGACTTGTGTTGAACTCTAAGAATATTTCCCTCTCATTCTCAGATCTTCATTTTGAACTGACAGCATATTCTTAATGTTTTAGTGTAGTATATAAATTTTTGGCATATTTTAGATGCAATGTATGTCAAAAGTAGAGGGTAGTCTTGATTTCAAAATTTGATTTTCTCGTTGAAATTTATTCTGCTTATAACTTGAAGACGAAGCCTCCCACAGTATTTCGCCAAAGGAAGATTTGCTTAATTTTGCATTGACAATCACGTACCGAAAGAATAGAGTTGGTCTAACATCTTATTGAAACTTGAGCCAATTGTTTCATTACACATTACGCAATATTAGGTTTATTTAAAACCCATACAACACAAAAATTCCACCTGTATTCGTATAGAATTCTTTATGGATTCTAAGAATCCAAAGAGTATTGAATACGAATTCTCTCTGAACTGTATTGCTGTCTAGGGGTTTTTAGAACATGATTTGAAACACTGAAAAAATGCTGTACGAAGAGATATTTTAAATAAACTCACGCATTTTTGCGTACATTATTCACAAAAAATGGATTCGAGTCCTAGCGCTTGTGTCACATTGATGCAATTATTATTATTTGTGTTAAGAAATCGATCCTTTGAAATTGATATTCAATTACTGAATCCATTAGAATTTCACCTTTCTTACTGCATGATATTGGTTAATCAAATATGCCGCAAAAATCAACAAGTAGACCATTAAGAAACAAAGAAGTGAATTATTTGAGTGAAATGTGCGGTCGTTCTTTGATCATTGATCAGAATACATATCAAAAACATTCATTATTGAGTCAAAAAGAAATGATTGAATCAGTTATAGTTGTTGTTGAAAATAAGAAACGGTAGAAATCATAACTTGTGCGTTCACACAGTAAAAAGTAAAACTTACTTCCAACCTTAATATCGGCTTATTTCAAGATGCAGCCAAAACTAGCCCTATTTCAGCTGAAAGTAAGCATCGAAAACAAATGCCGACACAATGGAAAAGACTGAATTTCAGTCAAGTTTTCAAGTAAGATGCAGCCACTTTCAGTCGGACTTTTTACAGTGCAGTGACAATGATTCTAGTCAAGTACTGAAATCAATATTTCTAAAAACTCAAAGATATAATTCATTTTGTAATAATATGAGGCATGAAGGACTCATTTGATTGAAAATATTTCAAAAGAATAGAGAAATGAATTTCAAAAACTTGGATTATTCACTGGGAGCGCATCGGATGGTTTCATTCTTCAAGTTGAAGAGTACTATTGAAGTTGAAATTTGGAGATTGCCGGAAAAATTCTTATTTTGTCCCGTGAATTTTTCGTTAGGTGGTGATATACTGGTGGGAAGAGTTTGAAGGTTGGATGGAATCTATATCCCGGATAGCATCGGGAGGTTTTCTGAACGTTCATAAAACGTACTTGCTCTCACAGAAAACATCCAAATAAAATCCCAGGACGTTCTAAAAACGTCACATGTACGTCCCAGGGACATACAAATGTTCTGTGATGTTCAATTTATGTCCACCATGCGACGTTCTGGGGATGTGTTCAATGAAGATGTCAATGGCGTTCTGCGATACTACGCGTATGTTTGTATAGGTTAGTTTTCATGAAAGTACGTTCGGGAAACGTAACGAGAACGTCCCCTGGTAGATGAAAAAGACGTACTGGGAACGTATTCAGGTGCATCAAAAATGAACGTTCTCTGAACGTATTTAAACCTACTCCACGGAGACGAAGCGCGCAAAACTACCCTGGTGGAAGGGAAGCGTGTTATCAAGAATGACGGAAGCGTGAGAATGTTTCAGATTACTTTTCTAATACTTCTCGCATGCTTCCTATCCACTCTTCAATAACGCTTCCGGGCGTAAGGCCCGGTTTCTATGAAATTATTGTTCCTTCCGATACGCTTCACAGACTTTAAATGTACGCTCGAACCACTCTTGATGTTCCACTTGACGCTCGGTATACGCTCAAATCCACGCTCCAAATATTTTCCAACTACGTTCCCGACACTTTCTATTACACGCTTCCCCTTTTACCAGGGTAAGGTTATGCTTCTAAAACGTCCACACCCAGCCAGCAAAGTGCTTCCAAATTCGCGTTTCCGCTACTCTCTAAATTCCTTGGAGTGAAAATTCACTGTTGCCGAGTGAAAATACTGCAACTCCGAAAGAGTGAAAAATTTCACTCTTAAAGAGTGAATTTTCACTCTATAATAGTGGAAATCAACTGTGGTGTTTGGAGTGAAAAACTCACTCTTAGGAAAAAGAGTGAATATTGACTCTTAAAGAGTGAAATTTCACTCTTCAAGAGTTGAGCTCCCACTCCGTTCTAGAGTTGCAGTATTTTGACTCTTTGAAGAGTGAATATTCACTCCAAAGAATTTAGAGAGTACTAGCAGTGCTAGTGGTAGCAACGTAGTAGCTTTTCCATTACCGTGAGACTGCATGCTACCATAACATATATATGATTCAATTTATAACGTAGCACTACCTCAGCGCTACCAGTATTATCAAGAAGCGCTACCAAGTAGTGCTCCTAGTAAAAATACTACCAAGTCACTCCTATTTCCATACATGAATGAAGCCATATATGTACAGAAGATTTTTAACTTTAAAAGTGAATGGTAGCACCACTGCCAGAAGCGCTGCCTTGATTTTGTTGGCTGGGCAGGACATTCAATGCTGCCTGGGATTGATCAGAAAAATCCAAATCGTGTTGAAAAAATTAGAACATCTGCCAACTTTGCTTACGTCTCTTGGGTAAGGAGTCAAATGTTCTTTATCCCTGTTGAAAAGATCTCACAAATTCTAATGAATTCTAGTTATTTCTAGGACAGAAACCGCATGAAATCTAGTACACATACTTGATTTTATACGGTTTTATGAGATTTTGCAAATGGTTCTAATTGAATCTCATGAAGTTCTCATATAATTTTTGCATTCTCATATGAAATCATATAAAACCCATAAGTTCTAAGACAGAAACCGCATATAGACTGATAAAAACTTGTTGAAATTCATATAAACTAATAAGATTTAAATATGAGAATGTATGGGACTTTTTCAACAGGGATCAAACCAAATTGAGGTAATAAGAGTACATATAAAAATGAGTGCATTCAAGTGGATATGAAGTGAAACAGGAAAAAGTATCAATTGAAATTCATTGTTTACCATGAAAATGTTAAAATATAGAAAGACATAGGAGATCCAACTTAACTAATATTTTGTTCCAGCAATTTTATGCTGATGTTTCTACAAATACATGTTATTTCATACCAATATGTTTATAGAACAGGTTCAAAAACCATATTTCTGAACTCATTAGTAAAAAATACACAAAGGCACATAATACAAGATTATTTAGAGCAAAAATATCCAGAGGGCGCTAACCAGTTAGATCCTCTATAATCTTTCCTTGATTTTCTAACATTCACTCATTTTGATGTCTCTTACATCAATTTGGGTTAATAAAGAACATTTGATTCCTTACCCGAAAGATGCAAGCAAAGTTGGCAGATGTTCTCATTTTTTCAACACGGTTTGGATTTTCACTGATCACTATAGATTCCACCCAAACCTCAAACTCTTTCCCACCAGTATATCACCACTCCTAACCAGAAATTCACCTGAGAAAATAAGAATTTTTCACAGCTGGCAATTTCCAATTTTCCAACTTCAATAGTACTCTTCAACTTGAAGAGTGGAACCATCCGATGCGCTCAAGTGAATAATCCAAGTTTTTGAAATTCATTTGCCTCTATTCTTTTGAAATATTTTCAATCAAACGAGTTCTTCATGCCTCGTATTATTACCAAATGAATTAGACCTTTGAGTTTTTTTTTAGAAATATTGATTTCAGTACTTGAGTAGAATCATTGTCAACCCTAGCGATTTCGTTTTTACCGAAATTTTTGGTAGGAATTGGTAATTTTTGTGGTTTGGTAATATTGTGGTTGGAAATTAGTTATATTGTGGTCAAATCGTCGTACCGTTTGTGACTTTTTTGTACCAATTAATTACCAACAAATTACTACACGATTGGTATTTTTATGGGAGAAGTTTTGGACAAATTTTGGTAAAGAATGACGGATTCAACAGGATGTACAATTCGGTTCCTTTTTGGAAAAAATATGCCTGACATTATCGCAAATGGAAGGAACAAAATTGAAGTAAGATTTTTGGATAATTTCGAGTTCATCACCATGAAACCAGTGAATCTTCAAGTGCTTACTGATTGGTAACAATGTGGTTCTTTTTGGAAAAACATCCACTGAAAATACCGCTGATGGGAAGGAACCAGAATTGGTCAGTTTTTGGTTACTTTTCCGGTTCATAACCATGGGATTACCGAATTTGCATTGGTACTCATCACGGAGAAAAAATTTGGGGTAGCAGATACAGCAATTGCGATGAATTTGACAAAATCCACATGTAAATATAGGATAGCATTTCTGCCATGGAAATTCTACATCATTTCTGCTGTAAATTGAAAACGTCGCAATTCTACCGCAATCTGATATAGTAATTTTAACATACTTGCACTCACCAACTATCACATACATCAAATGTAAATTCTATTGTCGTAATCAGATGAATGAAATATAAACAGTATGACAAGCGATATTTACTTCAAACTTATGAAATTGTACATCAGTCTGATGTAAAAGAAAATACATGTTAGGATTTTTGAATAAAATTTCAATCAACTCATTCATATATTTTATGCATACGCGAGAACTACGATAATAACTACAACAATTTTTGTTAATTTTCCAAAAGCCACAAAGATGGGGATAAAATTTAAGTGATTAAAATTTTACATTATTTGCGCCGCATTTTATGAATTTTCACTGACAATTGAAATAAAAAAAATTGTATCTTCCCAATTAATTCTTGCTGTTGTGTTTTTTGTTGAATTTGCAATGAGACAATATATACAAATGCAGTTTTGAGCAGTGAAATGAACTTTAATCACACAGCTTGAATTATCTTACATCTTACATATTACATATTACAATAAGATACAATACAATGTTATGTCGCCTTATTCTATCATTATCACTAACCGTACGCTATGGGTGGAGATTAAAGTTTTTAATATATATCAAATGTAGGAACGAACTGATACTCGCGGAAAACTGTTGAAACTGTTTGCGCCATCTTGGTGACGCGATTTCAATCATTTTGAACTAAAAGGAGTGTTACAAAGCTTCTCAGTAGTATTACCAACACAGGCGAGTAGTTTTTGCAGAAGCAATTGTTGAATACACATCAGATTGCGGTAACTGTATATTTGAGAATGAGAATAAAATTCCTGGGAAATAAATCAGATTATCATTCAAAAAAGCATGAGTAACATTAGCAACTGTACTTGTTGAATGTACATTGGATTGCTGTAGAATTGAATAAGTGGAAATGTGGTTGAGCATGCCTTATGGCATCACGTTCGTGAAAAGTAGATTCAGTCGAGTGTAATGGAAAATTCACATTGTTCGTGGTCAATAATATCATAATAAATATATTTTTGGATTGGCGTAATTTTTACAATCTTCCAAAGCAATGATCATGTACGTATCATGTGAGTTTCATCAAAATTAATGTAGAAATTACATTTAAAGTTTTATCTATGCACTGATGTTAAATTTACATTATAAATTTTCTCCGTGATTGGTAACAATTTGGTGCTTTCTTGGAAAGAGTATACCTGGAATTACTGCAGATAAAAGCACCCAAATCGGTCAGTTTTTGGATAATTTCCGGTTCACAACCATAGAATTACCAAAACTCGAGTGCGACTGATTGGCAACAATTTGGTTCTTTTTTGGAAAAAAAAGCCTGAAATTACCGCAGATGAAAGGAACCAAATTGGTCAGTTGTTGGATAATACCCGGTTCACAACCATAGAATTACCAAAACTTCAGTGTCACTGATGGGGGATAATTTGGTTCCTTTTCGGAAAAAATATGTCTGAAATTACCCCAGATGGAAGAAACCAAATTGGGCAGTTTTTGGTTCATTTCCAGTTCATCACCATAAAATTACCGAATCTTCAGTGCTACTCATTGGTAACAATTCGGTTCCTTTTTGGAAAGAGTATACTTGGAATTACCGCAGATGAGAGGAACATAATTGGTAAGTTTTTGGAAAATTTTCGGTTCACAAACATAGAATCACCAAAGCTACAGTGCTACTAATTGGTAAAAATTTGGTTCCTCCTATTCGCGGTAATTTCAGGCATTTTTTTCAAAAAGGAACCAAATTGTAACCAATGCAGGATTCTCAACATTCGGTAAATTTTTCGGTTCTTAACCACGAAGCAACCAAGAAATGACCAAAAAACACCATTTCTGTGATCTGGTAAACAAATGGTTTTGTTCCAAAGATGCCGAATCGTGACTGATGAGTAGCACTGAAGATGCGGTTGTTGGTTATTTTGTAGTAAGAAAAAGTCACAAATGTACCGACATTTTTGGCCTGCTTTTGGTAACCTCAAAATCAACTTAGGGAACGAACCTACAAGTTATGATTTCTACCATTTCACAACAACTATAACTGGATTTAATCATTTCTTTTGGACTCAATAATAAATGTTTTTGATATATATTCTGATCAATGACTAGAAGAACGACCGCGAATTTTATTAAAATAATTCACATTTATGTTTTGATGTCAATAACCTAATCTCACATCTGTCAACCGAGTTGCGTTAGTTAGTTGACTTTCATTGGAATTACAAACATCATACATAAAAAACAACCGAGGTTGCAATTTTCCACACAGGTTAATAAAATCTATCAATCTATTGATTGTCATTTGTTCAACCGATAGATCATTGGATCAGATGAGCACGTCATTTATCGTGATCCTCTTTTATCCCTTTACACAGTTGGCTGCCGGTTTTAGCTCAGGTCGTTAAGAGTCTTAGGATATTGAAAGGCAGCAGCAGTGATGCCAAGGAAGGACAAGTGTGGACCGAAAAATCAGGCCCCTCTACCGCGCACACGATGAAACTTTCGTATACATGTGAGTCACGTATACGAACGTGTTATTAATGTGAACAATGGAGGGGCTGATTACCTCGATCCACTACCTCCCTGGCATCACTGAGCAGCAGAGCATTACGTATAATAATCATAAGAGTAGGTTGGGTTGTAGAGTAGGGTTCGATTCCTGTCGAATTGGTCAATATTTCCGCTCGATAAGATTGGAATCGAAGTAGAACGTGATGAAATTGATAAAACTATTCCGAAATATGATTCCGCTCAACATGTAATTTTTACCCTTGAAAACATTTTGAACAAAGCGTAGATATTTTACTGAATAATCATTGTAATCATTGACATCTAAAGATGTCTTGAAGGCATCTAAAAGATGTCTCGAATTAGAAGTGTGCGGGTAGCACTTTTTATCAGGTCAGGTCAGGGTTCAAGGTATTTGTATTTCTTTTCGGGTCAGGTCAGGTCGGGTACCCGATTAAAATCAAGGTTTTCAAGTCGGGTACCCGAATATAATAAAATCGCTTGAATTTAATATTTTCAACTTCTATTCAGAAGTTGCCATTGCCATTGATATTTTAAGGACAATAATTATCTTGAGCGATTGTAGGAATAAGGAGATTTCATATGAGATTTCAATTCTAATATGAAGAGATACCATATTCACTACAAGTCTATTAGAGTTGTTACTCCATGTAATTGATTATGCAGCGCATTAGAAATCTCCAAATTACTTCATGGAATGTTTATATTTATTTTTAATTCAATTAAAAAATATAATCACATTTATATTTCATAAATAATATATTATCTATTTTCTTATTTAGTAACCACAATATAGAATCTTGAATATCAATGAAAATAAATATTCTTCTTATAAATATCATTCTTTTTTCATATTTTTAAATTTGAATGGAGGGAGCACAACTCTTCCACATGTTTTGTCAGCAATCTTGATCAGAGTTGCTGTCACAATATTTCCTGCTGAGAAAACGTTTGCTATATTTGAATTACCCGAATGTAATCGGGTGCCCGAAAAACTCGGGTAATTGAAAAACCCGACCCGACAGGTACCCGACCCGACGGGTACCCGACCCGACCCGACCCGATAAAAACCCGATGACTCGGGTACCCGCACACCTATCTCGAGATATATCTTGATCAACGTGTCTAAAAGATATCTTGTGCAAGACATCTTTGAGATGTCTAAAACTTGTTGAAATTTGTTGCATAAGACATCTTTTAGATGTCGAAGATATCTTTACGAAAGTCTTTCAAAACATCTTCCATGATTTTCCCGAAGAGAGCATGAAGCTTCAGCGAACGTTCAAATTAAATCTGCACCCGAAGAGGCATGAAACTTCACAGCGAACGTTCAGAATTAGATCTGCATAGATCGGGTCGAAGGAGTTCATGAAGCTAATTTTTAGATTCAAAAACGTTTAACAAAGGTTCTACGAACGTTGAAATGTCACCTCAAGAAATGCCTCTAGGAAACGTAGATGGAACGTTCGTTGAAGGTTCATCGAAGGTTTGATAAAGCTCCACGAAAATATCTATACTTAAAATAATTTCCAATAACTCACGCGAATAATCAGTCAAATAATGAACACAAATTAACGAAAATTAATATAAGTATAGATATTTTTGCTTGAAGCTTTTATTAAACCTTCGATGAACCTTCAATGAACCGTTCCATCTACGTTTCCTGAAAGTATTTCGAGTCGGACATTTCAACGTTTGTGAACCTCCGTCAAACGTTTGTGAATCTAAAAATGAGCTTTCATGAACCTTCTGCCCGATCTATGCAGATCTAATTTGAACGTTTGCTGAAGCTTCATATTCTCTTCGGGTTAAGACATCTTTTAGATTCTAAAAGATATCTTTTGTGCTTGTTGAGTTATTGCATTGTTAAAAACAATCATTTTCAAAGTTAAACCATTTCCTGTTAAACTGAGAACTCTTCCAATTATTGTTTTCTTTTATTGTCAATTTATCAGTCATAAACGATAAATGTATATGCATGTAACTGTTGAGATATAAAAAAAAGAGAGTAACAAGTTGAGAAAGAGATATCAAGAACGTTGATAACTCCTTCGAGCTTTATCTTCATAACCCGAAGGGAACATGAAGCTCCGACAGACGTTCAGAATAGATCATGATAGATCAGACTGAAGCTCCGTTGGAGCTCAAGTTTAGATTCGGAAACGTTCGACGAAGGTCGATGAACGTTGAAATGTCCGCTTGAAAATAGCTTAAATGAAGGTTCATAGAACGTTTATTAAAGATTCTACGAATTCATTCAACCTTCAGTTTTTATGTTTCAGACGGAATTACAATTATAGTTAGAAATACCTCAATCTTTCATTTTTCGTGGAAAAATATGCTTTGAAAAAAACTTTGATCGAAAAATTACAACTCGAACGAACCTTTAGCAAACGTTCGATGAACGTTTTATGAACGTTCATTCAAACTATTTTCAAGTGGACATTTCAACGTTCATCGGACCTTCGTCGAACGTTTACGAATCTAAACACAGCTCCAACAGGCTTCGTCTGATCTATCATGATCTATTCTGAGCATTTGTCAGGCTTCATGTTCCACTTCGAACGTTCAAAGAATATGAATTTTCGTTCTGTCTTCTCGTAGAATAACTTTCCATTTATTTCCCGTTCGTTTACCGTTGACTGAATGTAAAATCTACACCTTTTGACGAAGATCAATCGAAAACTTCCTCACGGAATTTCTTCCGCATATTGGCTGACTGCACAAATCTACAATCCATACAAGAAATGAAAAATGGAAGAAAATATATCCAAATTTCAAAATAAAAATTCAATACTGAATAAATGATGCAACAGTAAAGAAAAGTAAGAAAGGAATTCAAATTGAGTTTGGGCAGGAAGAATAGAGAGATAATTACACTTATTCTGGGAAAATTTTAGAAAGTTTGGGGAATACCTACTTGAGACTCAAATTCATTTCCTCGTGTATCGATCGGAATGAATTATTCAAAGTGTAACTTTGTATTGAAACAATTTCTACGCCCCTACCCTGCTGAAAATTTCCCTTAGGATCCGATAGAACAATGTTTCTATCGGTTGGTAGGTGGTTTCTGAAACTGGAATTCGCGATCTTGCGTAGGTACTTCAGGATACGAGATCTGTACGGCTGTTTTGGGGGTTTTATCGTATTTTCGATAGCAATCGCCACTAAAATTTTCCATAGAATCCGATAGAAAAATTTTTCTATCGTCTTTTTTTGTATGTGGTTTCTGAAACTGGAATTCCCGTTGTTCCATAGGTCATTCGCGAAAGGAGAATTGTACTCCTGTTTATAGGGTTCTATCGTAGTTTCACGATAACAGTTGCTACCAAAAAATTAGTAGAGATTTTTTCCTATTACTTGCTACGTGATTTCCGAATCTGGAATTTCCGTAGTTGTGTAGATCATTCACGATCTAACTGTGAATGACCGTGGAAAATTTTTTTATGGATTCACAGAAAAATTTCTAGTTTCTTTTTACATAAGAACAAGAAAATCAAAGTTTCGGTTAAGGAACCAAGGAGGTTTGATTTTCTCCAAACTTTGTTTGAAAATCCACTAGAGGAAATGTTTGTGTAAAAAACTGTTGAATGTATTTATGAACCCACAGCTATAGGGACAACTATAGGTACCCTCTCGTGTGTTCCCCCATACAAAATGATAAGAATCATATTTGAAGTTATTGACATGATGTGTATCGTGAAAACACGATAAACACCGATACATTCCTGAAATTTAATTTTCTGGTGAAAACAAGGTATTAATTATTTGAAGGAATTCCATGATAGACAACTATAGGTATCCTTTCATTGCCTTCCCCCATACATTACGATGAAACTCGTATAAGCAAAAATGGTATTAAATGTATGGAAACTTCCGATTAAACCATATAGAACTGAAGGGGTGAGAACAGTTTATAGAGCATAACCGAAAAGAACGATAAAACCCATAAAATCCTATAAAGACCCATTCGCGCTGTATCGGTTTATCACTATAGAACCCCATTGGGACAAATTTCTTTATCAGCTCAATCTGATGTCATGAGACATCCTATACAAAACGATAGAAAAGAGGCTAAAATACTGTCGAATTCTATCGTCTCCTATGAAACTTTTAGCAGGGTAGGAATCGATTAAGTGGCATTCCCTAAAAGTTTCAGATGTAAATCCGTGATAGGAGTTTTCTGTAGGTTTCCTGAGAAATTTTTATTCAACATTCTACAACATCCCTAACAGCACACTCCTTCGCATCTCCGTGGTCTCCGCGTGGATACACCTGTCTCCGTGGAGACCACGGAGATACGACAGAAGTGTGCTGTTAGGGATTATTTTCGTGTATCAAAATTTGTCTATCATCTTGTACCATGTCTCCCATGTGGAAAAATTTTTAGAACTACATTTAAATTATATGACAGTCCAGAAAAATGCTCAAAGAATTCATAAAGAATACAATCAGTTCAATAATAATTCTTTATGAATTCTTGTGGGGTTAATATTAGGTATTAAGCATGGTATAAGTTCCCGTAAAAATTCATTTTTACCCGGGATTTCATCGCATATGAATCAAATGATTTTATGTAATCGCTTTATCTGTTAGAACTTGTTGGAACCTGTACTTTCCAGCCTGATATTTCTTTTTTTCTCCGGATGCAAGAATTCTCCGGTAAAACCTAATCACCGAGAGAAGCATAATAAGCTGTCGATAATCAAGAAACATAAAACCCGCACACAAAGGTGCAGACACACGCGTTTACATTAAATTTGATATTCGACCGGAATGAGTGGAGGAATACATTGAGTGGGGTTAGAGTGATCTTTATAAAAACCTCTTGTGGCACTTGCGCCGGCACCAGTCGCAATCAGCCGTTGTTCGAATCAGTTCGAATATCGTGACGATAACTTAGAATACAACGTAGTAACCTGTGAGAATAAACGTTGAACCGTGTTATCTTAGTGTCCGTATTGTGCAAGGTGAAGAGCAATTGCGTAATATTGCAGTTCAGAACAGAAGACATTTATTAAAACACTAATCGATTGCGTCATACGTGCCGATTATCTCCAAGTAGTAATATTTCATCAGTGGATTTCATCGTGTTTTTGGATAATCCAGAATTTTTCTTCAAGAGGAAATATTTGGATCAAAACGACAAAAATAAGCAGAATCTATTGTAGAACAGAGGAACGAAATTACGGAAATTCGTACCTTCAGTGAAGTGTGTCGAAGTGGCAGCCGGAAGAGTAAAAGTAACACAACAAGTAACAAAGTAACGAAACCCGAAAACAACGAGGAGAAATTTCTGATCGATATGGCTTGTCAATGTCCACTACGTTTCCCAACTTCAACCACAATGAACGAAAGGTACTTTTTACTCTTTTTGTAGAGCAAACACGTGTCTTGTTACTACGAGTGCACAATAAGGTACACCACGTTGAACGAGACGTGCGAATACTCTTCAATAGCGTCACGTTATTTATTTTTTCATACACATGATATTGTCAGTCAATTTTATATAAATAATCATCACATAAGAATTTTCCAATTCTGTGAATAGAGTTTAATGATCTTTATTTTATTTATGTGTATGATCCTTTGAATAATCATGGTATGGATATTTGCAACGCAGAATCAATAAACAACTTTTACTGTTTTTATAGTGGAAATTCATTAGAAGGTGACCTCGATACCAGGAATTCTAATCACAGAATAACCTGCGGAATATTACCGACTCTTCAAGCTTTATCCACCCTTGGAAGTAATCATCAAGAAACATTTTGTTTGGTACCTTGTGACATGGACCTAGACTCTGCCAGTCATATACAAATGATATTGCTGGAAGCCTACTGCAGAGAAATTGGTATAAGTTGTCGTGTACCCAAAAGAACTTTACAAGAAAAGCTCATTGTATGGGCATAGAGTGTAATAACGATTTATTTGTATAATTAATTTCAAATGGCGATCCTTATTTCTTGGCATCTCCAGAATGAGAGAGGTGAATATTCCACTCCGATATTGAATGATGAAATCATATGGACCCTTCGGAGTTCTTAGAAAATATTGCCAAAAAAATTGGTATCTTCTGTGCTATTGAGCAAATGCTTGAGGCAGAATTATGATGACTGTTGTGGAAATTTATACAGAAAAATTGACCACAAAGTCTATAAAGAGAGCGGAGAAGTTCTAAATATTTCAATCCTAACTGTCACCTGGATTTTTAATGGGAATCATTTGAAAATATACTCAAAGCTGCTGTATCGTTGAATCAGCTTTGATGATTTTATGTTTACTTACAGAATTTCTATGAGATATTTACTGTAAGAGAACTTGAGATAGATTTTATTTCAAAATTATAAATCACAACAATACTAATTCGGATTGTTTCGACATGATTTTCTTGAGAAATCAAATTTTAACAGATGATTTTCATAATTTCCATAATTATTATTTAAATTTATTTAATTGACAATGTATTTGACAAAGTCATGGATGAATTATTCAATATTTTAGATTTGAGAATTTATCACTATATAAATATATCAGGAGAAAGAGGATTAATATAATACTTGTGTAAAATGAAACAAAAAAAAGCATATGTTTTTTAGACGATCCTCTGTATATTAAGAATGGAAGAGATATGTATATTTTGTCATAATTCAATTAAATTTTCCACTCACCTTAGGAAATCTTGTCTACACTTATTCATCAAACCCTCTATATCATTATCAAATATTTTGTTTTTAGATATTCCAAAAATGTCTAAATTTTTCACACATTTCTTGTTTATCAGCTTACCAAAATGGCTTGAAGAACTCTAATATTTCTTCGATGGAGACTTGAAAATCCTGAGTGTGACGTGAGTAGGTACTCGTTAAAGTGATGAAGAAAAAGAAATTCAATTGTAGGATCGAGCGAAAATGAAAATGCTAAATCAACTGTCAATCGCAATATTCAATCATTCGGTTTTGTTCCTTTTTTAATGCACAGTCAACGTCACAGGGTAACTTTTCACTTTTTGGCAACTCGGAGGATGGTGATAAGATTCGAGAATCGTTGAACAGACTAGTTCAACGTCGACGTCTTAAACGAAATATCTCGAATCGACCCATTTACGTTTCAACAGAAGCCTGCACTCAAGTTGCAGGTAATAAAGTCATCGGTATACTTGTGAGGTTATTGGTAAAGTAATTGATACTTGATCAATAAATATCATTGTGTCCCGTCAAGTCTTCCGGATTAATCAAGTGAACGAGCGTGAAGTTCGTCTTGGGGAATAAATTCATTTTATCCTGTACCGCTCAGGGGTAGTTATAACATTAATTTCACGTGGTACAAAGGATAACATGTTAAATGAAACATAGAAGTAAAGCAACCAGGTAATTCATTTTACGTTCAATAATGATCAGTTTATATTTTTAATTCTATACAGTTGATTAGACAATCTTAATTATATTCGTGTACTAACGTAATTTGCGAAACAATACTTATATTCTTAAGGATAGGAGATCATTTGGGGAAGAAATTTTATCATAAGAATAAAGTTCACATCTACATTCACGAATTATTTGCTATTTGTTGTTTTATTATCTTTGCTTTGCATTTGAAGATGGATTTATTGAAAATTCAGTGGAGTTCTTTCGATGAGAGTTTCAATAAAAATTAATATAGAAATTCTATTACAATCAGAAATATTTTTTACAATTTTTCGTAATTTGATAACAATTCAGTAAGTGTAAAAATGCTCGAATTATAGTTTAAAGAGTCCAAAGTTATAACATTGTTAGATTTCGCTTCTCTTAGTTTTGAAGTATCAAATAAAATTTGCACAGATCAGTAGATACATCTTTGTTAAATCGTAAAGAGAACGTTTAGCAGATACAAAATTACTGGATCTCTGTGATTGAATTGATTTAGAATTAAACAACCTAGCTTACCCAGAATTCCTATTAGAGTTAATTAAAAACTTTTTCATGGAAAATGCAGTTAAAATTTGTCAATATTCAATTGGAGTATTAAAACCACATGCATCGAGCAGAATCAGTTATAAAATTATTGTCAGTCACTGACGGAATTTTTCAAATTTGGAATACCATAGACAGGAAATAGATGCAAGATCTCCCACATTTTGACCGTACTTTTCACGACAAGAACCGATGAATGTCAGGAAAGTATCTAACAGACAATTAATATCTGTCAACTATTCCCGTATGAAATATTTCGCTGAAAAATTTCTGACCAAACTCTGTAAAATCTGTGAAAAACTCTGAATTTCCTCTGCAAAAAGTCGGATAAAGTCTGGAAAACTGAGATTTTTAATGAAAAATCTAATATTTTTGAGACATCATTCTCAGAGTTTTGTCAGACTTTTCAGGAGTTTATCAGATTTTTCATTAAAATTTCAGATAGATAATTATGAGTAGACATCGGATTATACGCATTATATGTAAAAATATGCAAAACGCATATAATGAGCTTTTCATACAATTTTGCATATAATGATATTTTTCGTCGATAATGCATATTTTGGTTCAAAATGTCGAGAGTTTCCAGAGAATTGGAGAAATGAATAGTAGATTTGAACAATTAACCCAGAATTTTCAGCTTTGAGGTCTCATCAAATTCTTTTTCCTAAGAGATTCTTCATAGTTGTATTCTGGAAACTTTGCATATATCAGACCCCAAGGTTTCAATACAGCATTAGGGTCTTTAACTGGATTATCGCAATGAAAATAATAGAAGAAGTTGCACAATTGATACGCGCACTTCCGGAATCATTCTCGATTGGAATCGAAATAAATTAGACGTTTCTGTGTTTTCAAAATCCAAGTTTCAAAGTGCTCGAACGAATGAATTCTTACATCAACGGAACAAATCAAATTCTGCCTGAAATGATTTCTATGGAAATGGCACTATATTTCAAATTCTATCTGATGAGATCGGTAGATGTAAAGAACGCTCATTTTTCGGCTTATAAATTGATACTCAACGACAAACATCACTGGACATTTCAAATAGAAAATTTGAAAAGATACATAGTAAATATATTTTTATATATTAATTATAATTCATAGATTCAGAGGATTGATGCTCTCACAGAGAACAATTGTATTGTTGAATTTTCATTTCGAAGTATATTTATTGCAATTTGCGGAATTTATTTGATTTATAAAGCTTAGATTTAATATTTGAGCAATAAAAAAATTGTGACTTTTTCCATGAGTGCATATTTGGTGCATGTTTGTTTTTTTCGTGCATATTTGCATGCGATATTTTGGCATTTGTTGATAGTGCATATATTCCGATGTCCTAATTATGAGTTTATTCCTGATAAAACTCTAAAAAAATATGAGAAATGTCCATGTTTCCTCCAGGAGCTGCTTAATAAAATCATGAAATATGAGTAATTGTCAAAATTTTCTCAGATCTTTTCCGAGTTTATCATAGATTTTTCATTGAAATTTCAGATCGATGATTATAAATTTATTCCTGATAAAACTCTGAAAAGAGTATGAAGTAAATCTCCGTGTTTCCTCTGAGAGATATTATGATTCACAATCTAATATAAAGTCAGAACAATCATCTGCTAGTTTCAATTCCAGAAATTACGAAAAAGTTCAAACTTCTCAACTCGCTATTGATCATCTTCACACCTGTTCAGGAAAGCAGGGGATTCATGCACATTTCTTTCAGGTTTGTTATGAATAGAATTCGCAATCATCGATCTGAAATTTCGATGAAAAATCTCTGATCAACTCGGAAAAGATCCGAAAAGAAATTCTGACAATTACTCATATTTCACCCAGTTTTTTTCATAGCTCATCATCAGAAGACAAAGGTCATCCATCATACTTTCCTCAGAGTGTCAGCAGGGAATAAATTCATAATCGACATTTGTCCCAAGCTTTGTGAAAAATCTCCTGACAAACTCTGAAAAAACTTTGAGAACGATGTGCCAAAAATATTAGATATTTCATTCAAAGAAATCTCAGAGGTTTCTGAGAGGTTCTCAGACTTTATCAGACTTTGCAAAGGAAATCAGGTTCTTCTGCAAGAGACTTTACACAGATTTTCAGAAATTTTCATCAAATATTCCAAACTAGGTTTCCACGCAATTCTAGTTATTCAAAATATCTATTACAACATCTGTTTCGTTGATGCAGAAATTTGGTATCGACATCTGCAAATGATGGGATCAGACACGAACACTTCATTGTTAACCATCAGAAAAAGCAGTACTCCTCGATGCGGGCCAATATACGTGTAGAGTTTCAGATTGGGAGTCAGACAATGTAAAAGTATCCATTGGAATAAAGATGATGAACCTGAAGTGAAAGTAGTGCCAATGGAGTATTACAATGGAAAGAATTAAAACACACAGTTATACATTCTACTTGAAAATTACTGATGAAGTATGCTTTTCTTACATAATTAAGAATTGATTGCATAAAATGAAGAAAGCCCATATAATTTTTCAAAATTTTAGGGACAGAATATACAATTAACTTTTGCACTACTCCCAACACGCATAGTATAGGTATCAGATTTGGGTGGACTAAAAATCGTGTCTCCTCAAATTAGAACCAGGCAGTGAAGTTTGGGAAGATCTTTATCCATCAGGGAAGTATCTAAAATCACAAATCTTCAGGTTACTATTTTTCATAAAGTATTTTAATTATGTGGTGATCAGCCAGCAAAAAATCAAAGCAGAGCTTCTAGCAGCGCCGTTACCATCCCTTATATACAATCAAAAACGTCTTGTACACATACATTTGAGAGACCGGGTCTATTAATATTTAGAAAGAATTCATCAACATTTAGAAAATGACTGTTAATTTAGGGAAGAAGAGGATCGCTGAAAAATATTCGTAGTGCGTCTACAAAATTCGTAGATCAAAATATTAACAGGTTGATAGTTTCATTGGTATTTTTACAGTGGAACTATCAATTGTTGATACATCGACTTCACAATTTTTAGTAGACTCACTACGAAAAATATTTAGCAATCTGTGTTCCCTAAATTGACAGTCAATTTTCTAAATATTAATAGACCCAGTCTTTCGTGTACAGTCTCACACACCCACGGTCCTAGAGGAATTCATAAAAAATTTACTTATATAACTGATTGTGTTCTTTATGAATGCTGTGAGAATTGCTGGCAGCAACTTCCCTAACAGCAGAATGCTGAGCAAATATCACAGCAAATTCGTGTGAAAACGTATAACAACAGTTTGAAGACAATTCCACTTGAGGACATTGCGTCGCCAAATGCGCAATAATATGCTGTAAATCTAGAATTTTGAAAGCTTGAGTTATTTATCGTGTTGCTAGGAAGTTGCTCAGGTTTCATGAAACTCCTCAATCATATGCGTTGCAAATTCCAGCAACTTTAGCACACAAACTTGATAAAAAACGTAAGGTAACGATTGCACAGCAACTTTTTGTTGTATAGGTTAGTAGTATTATATTTTACTAGAAGTACCACTTGGTAGCACTTTTTGGTAATACTACGGTAGATAGTAGGCAAGAACTACTTTATACTTTACATTATATATATGCTATGGTAGTAACCAGTGCAAAATCTTGGAAAAGCTACTACATTGCATACCGCTGGCTTTGCTAGTAGCATAAATCAAAATTTTGAGCGTTTTGCGAGCTGGAGTCCTCATTATAAACAAAATCACTTTTTCTCAGATAGTGTTTAAAATGACGTTTTGTTTTCTCTTTTCAGAAATCTGCAATATATACGTGCAATGTGGCACATAAGTCCATGTCTGTCCAGTGGAAGTTGTTAATAAAACTCTTATCCCTTTGTATCTAAGAGAGAAAAATTATAGGGCATGCGATGGCCCGACACAGCTCCTGGATCAGAATCTCTGTTGGAGTGTCAAAATTTTTATCGGACATCGAGGTTTCAGACTTTGTTCCATAGAAGATCGACAACACGAGATGCGCATAGAGCCCGGATTTTTCAGCTTGTCTTTATAGACCATTTGTAATTCACCTTACAACAACGTTAGTTGACTGTTCATCATCTTAAGCATTAAATTCAATACTGCATTCTTTCAGATAGCCAGATATAAAAACGGATTCGCTTCATCAATCAAATTTTTAAAATTCAATAGTTCAGGAAGATCTCATAGCGGTAGCTCAAAACACGACTGGTTCGGATGCTATTTCTCGCATTATAGGAGATTTTAAAATCTCGTGAGAAGCTATTGTACCCAGGAGAAAGGAGATCGTATTTTAATTTCACTGTTGTGAAATCGAAGGCGTTATCAATATAATTTTGATAATAAATTTATATAATGCAAATAGGCTTTAACGGAAATTGCTAATCATATGTTAAACGAAAAGATTCCATCTTGAATCGCAGGTATTGAATTGGTACTATATTTCAAACAAGAATCCTTGCAAGACAGAGTAATTATATATATATATATACATCTTTTTTTCCCTGTTTCCCGAGAAAACAATCGTATTCCATATTCAATAATCGTTTACAGAAACTATTAGTTTCTATTGCAATTGAATCAACGTAATTTGGCACACCTGGTCAGGAAAGGAATTGGAGTAACCTTTGCAAACATCTTTCATTGTATCGTCAATGATCATGGACATTCAACCGATTACAAAACGCAACGACTTGACAGTGTTACACATTCGCTCCAGATTCCAATGGACAAGCATACGTAACTATCTTATCAATGTATTATTATTTGTCTGATTTCATTATTGATTCAAATCCTGAGTTCCAGATACAATGGAATATTTTCCGAAAATATACCTTATCCTATTCTCCTAAATATACGATAACGTAGTATCTACAAAATCGATAATTACATATAGATTTAATGGAAAATTTTGTGAACGGATGGCAGTATAATTTATCATCAAGGTAACGAACGATGTATCAAATTAGATAAATTGAAGTTTTCCACACATCCACCATTCAATGATACATTAGGAAAAAAAGTATTTCAAATTTATTTTAATCCAATAAGGTTTATTAACTATTACAAAATCATCAAGTGAAGGAAGCAGGTATCAGAACAAAT
Source organism: Gonatopus flavifemur (assembly GCA_018340375.1). NCBI lineage: Eukaryota > Metazoa > Arthropoda > Insecta > Hymenoptera > Dryinidae > Gonatopus > Gonatopus flavifemur. Next base: position 41,572 of record JAFFJZ010000182.1, read on the forward strand.
GAGGCATGAAAGTGTTCCAATGCTTTCTAAATTACGCATGATACTTTTTAGTTTACGCTTTCGTCAACTCTTCGATTTATTTTCTTGGGGATGATTTGTTTTATAATTAATAAGCCTCATTTGCTCACAAGACAAATATCTTTCTAAATGTAAGATTTCTTCTTCGTACATAGAAGGATCTTGTTGATCATAGATCCTAAAAATTACCTAATAATTAGATTCAGTGAATGAGTGTTTCTACGTTAGCCAGGTGGTTTGCTGATAAAATTGCGGATTTTCGATTATGGAGACAAAAATCAAGTCGTCTAATAATAGTACCAATGAATTGTAGTGGTATATAAATTTTATCAACATCATAAATCAGGAGACTCCAGTTAGTCATCACTTTGGTGGATGAAAGATAGTTTAACAAACAAATTAAAATTGCAACTAAACTATTTTGGAAAAGTTGGAGTAGTTGTAGGCTCAGTAGTCTCAAATCGATGTATCGCTCTTGGAGCTTTTCAGGAAGGCAATGAGAATGTAAAGTTTCTCATTTGTGGCTCAGCGACAGAACGGATCCCTCGAGTACCATATAAATTCTCAGGTAAGTCACCGTTGTAAGTACCTTCTTACCTGGTCCAGATAAACTACAGCAAAGTCTGGATTGATTCCACAGTTCAGAGTATATTCTAATAATATTTATTTAGGTCTTGAATGCTCTCTTGTAGTCTCATGGACAAGACTGGATCTTGGGATTTGGATAGTTGTATAGCAAATACGTTGTCCAACGATCCTGTAACTCATTGCTTTTGTCCAAGTACCGGAACGATAGCTGTTTTTTCAACTACTCGTGCTGTGAAAGTGAGTTATTTCCAAATTATTGTTATCATCATAGAGATATAATCCGGTCAAATACTTTGAGAAACATTCGTTACATTAATTAATAACGGTTGTAAACTTTTTACGATAAAGAGCTTCTCGATTCCTTCTAACTAGACATTTTCAACAAAAAGTTAAAAAAAATGCATGATGTTTTCAGGTAGTGTTGGCAAAGAAAGAACAAACCACATCGATCGTTATACTTGGATGTAGTAGTTGTTTAGTTCAATGTGTCTTGACATCATTAGTCGTTGGAATCTGTTGGTGGCACAATCGAACTTGGTTGAATTTCTTAAAACTTCAATGTTGTTATGCTCTAACTGGAGCTATGGCTATTTTCATATATGCTGTTCACTCAAATCTTTCAGAGGTGGGACAATTTTTCCTCTTAATCTTCGCTCTGTACTTATTTAAAAACATAAGGAATTTCCCATATAGAGAATATTCATTTTACGTTGATTCTTCTAGGAATTTTTTTCACTCGTTGCCATAAGTTTAGAAGCATTTCTTCTGGTTGGTTTATCAGCACCCATCTCCCAAGTGCTCATAATTTACGCTAAATTGACTCACGTACAACCAAGTCAACATTTTCAACCTACAGTCATTGCGGTTATCACAGGTAAATTCCTAAAGGATGCAAATGCATGATTTGATTTTTTATATTAATTAAATGCAAATGAAGTATATATTGATATTTGTTCGACAGGTGTACCCATTTTAGCGATATTGACTACAGAATTAACCCATAAAACCACTGGTTGGAGACACGAATCCTGGTGGTTGATATATGGAAGTGGAGTATATAAAATATTTGTCACTTGTGCAACTATGATGTTTCTTGTTTTTATATTACTATACATGGGTGTAATTCATAAAGCTCATATATTGGTACAAGAAAATGTTTTGAAAAAAGAAACAATAGAAGCACGGTAATTGTTTCAAAGATTTCACATAGGTATCTTGAAGTAGAATTTAAAGTTTCAAATATAATTCTTATTGTAATACTTACAGTTTACAAATGCTGCATCGTGCCGCTGTTATCATATTTTGCATCATAGCCATGGAAGTATCCTCTATTTTATACATCAACTCTCCCTCTGTAATTTTTCATTATTTATTTGCATCGGTATCGTCTATATTGGTAAGAATTTTTACTCGCGTTAACTTCAGGAGCGCAACAACCCAACGGTATGAATAGGTGCCCGAAGCATTTATCGGTGACTGAAAAAATGAATGAAATATATTTTATATGTAATTTTGAAACTTTTTGCACTCGGGTACCCAAATTGAGGGGACGGCCATCATAATTGAGGTGCTCTGGCACCCTTGGACCTCCCGTTGTTGCGCCTATGGTCAACTTTATATAAAAAAATATGACTTGGAATATATAAAAATATAATCATTCAGGGTTTCGTTATAATGATGGTGTATGGAATATGTGGCGAAATCACAAGCACAGATTCGGTTTTGCGTAAACTTAGATGGAAATCGAACATCGAGGATGTGCGTACTTCCGAGCCAATTAAAGGTGAGAGATTGAGAAACTACTGTCTATAGATCGTATATTGGAAAATTCAGAATCTTCTAATTTACAGTGTGTTCTAAATCCTGTGGAGAAGTAGAAAATGATGCAGCACCACCTTCCTCTCTATCGATTTCAACTGATCCGTACTTGAAAGTGCGTGGCGTAGCAGCAGGAAGTATAGATATGCGTGAATTTATAGCAGAATCTTCTGGATCATACGTTAAAAAATCCGTCCCTCCTTCAAATAGATTTCTACCAGAGATTCGTATCGATCATACGGATGATATTAATTTAGAAAATTACAACACCAGTCCAAGAAAATATCAAGAATCGAAACCATACACATCGAAGGGTACAACGCAATACGTTGCGGAATCATGTCATTTCAATAATTTTAGAGAGTATAGCAAATACGTTCCATCGCAACAACCGGCTCCGATTATTTTGCCTCAACCACAGGATCCTCTTCCGGACAGATCTTCCCAGCCGGAATCATCGGCCAAAGTATTGTGTAGTGCCGATGTCGAATCTAGATTATTACCGGATGTGACTCTGGCGATTAAGACTGATAAAAAAGTGGTAGAATTTTTAAGTGCGGATTTGACAGTTAGGGAACATGTAAGTGGTATCCCTGATATCGCTAATACTACAGAGCGTAAGCAACCCGACGGCGAGGAAGAAACTCTGGAAATGAAAACAATTACGGATTGTGAGTCTAGTGCCAGTGGAATGTTAGATCGTATTTCACACGATCTTGATTATCTATTGAATCGTACACACGATGGACAGTAAGTTTCATTATACAAATACATATATATATATATATATATATATATATGTTTATGATTACAATATGACATTCATGAAAATTGTTTTCTACATTCAGAATTCTATCTCCGAAAATAAATTAAACATCAAAATTGGACCAACTTCAATTTTTTCCAATTCTTTCTCGATAAGAATGTAAAATGTGTCCACTGTGTTAAAATTGCGTTTTATAAAATATAGATATGATGCTTACGATTGATACAATACATAAATTTCTATACACAAATCACTTCTACACATCATCAATGACTGAGATTTATAATAACGCATTGTATCATCAGGGTCATAAAACATCACTCTATTCTATTGTCAAACATTAAACTTGTATAATATTCTTTTACGATAATAATTTATACGAAAGGAACTGCAAAAGTTCTTATTTAATACCGAAGATATTTATTTTATAACAATTCGACATGTAACAAAAATCATTTGATCATCACAGTAAAAAAAAATACACTTCGATTTTGATTGGAGGTGTAGTAGTAGCGCTACAAGAATCCCATAGTGCATGTACAATTTTGTTTATTACTTGTTTACAATTTCATATACATCTTTTTCTTCGAATTGCGAAATTTTTTTCCCTTTTTTCTTTTCGGTTGTGGAAGTAGGGTAAACAACTGTGAGAAAAAACAATTTGTAAGAACATTTTTATGATGATCCATCCATAAAAAATTCTCTCCATTAACTGTAATATGTAATCAATCTCTTTTTAATCGTATTCCCGTGAAAATCATGTATAAATAAATTTTTACAAAATCGCCAAAAAATTTTTAAAACAAAATTTTGTTTTTAAAAATTTAACCCCCCAATTTTTTTTGTTTTGGTAAAAAATTTTTCCTT
>JAFFJZ010000183.1:0-44987 GCA_018340375.1 Gonatopus flavifemur
GAGGAAAGTACTTTCTGCCCGCTCACAACGGGAGGAAAGTACTTTCTGCCCGCTTGCAGCAGGAGGAAAATACAAACTATCTTTTCGTTCTGAAATATACATATGAATATTTTATATGCAATTAAATAGATAATTTCCACTTTCCTCGCAGTTGTGGGAAAAAATAGTATGTTCACCTCGGGGAGAAGTGGGAAATTTCCACTTTCCCCCCTTGATGAACAATATACTATTAGTATCATCTGGAATTGTACGGGACAAAAACCGACTAGAAACCTGACAAACAATTTTTTGTCTGGAACTGTCGGACATTTTGAATAGGGCGGACATCTGGGCTTCTAAATTCGGACATATCATTTAGGGGCTGATTAGATATACCATACTTGAACTGAATTTATAAGTAAGTATGATATTTCAGGAACTAATTCAACTTTAATCATCATGGTCTCATCTAAAGCACCTTCCTTCAGCCGGTAACACAAACCTTTTTCAAATTCAATTTCACATGACATAAGAAAAAAATGCTATCAGATGAAGCCACCCATGTGCACGTTCTCTCATCCCGAAGGTCAGTAACTTAACGAAATAATCCCACAGAGATAAGGCTGAATGATCATTATCACTGTGCTCATCAAGAATTCCTGAAACTTTGTGGGTCTGATTCATTGAATTTATTTCATCTGGAAATTTCTGACCACTGGATGATAGCATTCGCATTACAACCTCAATATGAAAATGCACAGAAAATTAGCACTGTCAATCAAGCCCATGTCAAGGTCATCACAAAATGGCCCAACTTACAGAATTTTTTCCTGGAATGGCATAATCTACCTTCACTAATTTCACCAGTTAATCAGAATAAATGAACCATGATGATGAGAACGAGGAGTAATGAATGTTTGAAACATATCCATCCATCTGATATTTTCCAAGAGATATACGGGAGCCAATAACGGCGGAAGAAAATCCAAAAAGCTCCACAAATTGGCTACCTGAATTTCCTCTGAGTGAAAATCCAATTCTCCCGAAGAGTGAAAATGACTGGTGTCCAACAAGAATGAGATTCCACTTTATAGAGTGAGTTGTCACCCGCAAGAGTGAATTTTCACCTTTTGGAATCAGGATTTCACTCTTACACGGAAAAAATTGTATGGTTGTTCCAACCCAACTGCGTATGGCTGTGATTTGCCTTCACCCCAAACTCTTGGCTGCCTGAACCAGAAATTTGGTTGATATTGAAACAAATGCCTGTTTGATCACAGCGTTAAATTCCTGGTTCTGATGGCAGAGCCATAAGTTTGGGGTGAGCCAACATATCAGCCATACAGTTGGTTCAAACAACTGTGATGGAGCTCCTGTCAAAGTTTGGGTCAAAGTGACGAACTCGTCATTGGAATCTCCTGTGACCTGGCAATATGAAGAAAGATTATCATGCAATCAGAACTTCTTATAAGGATTTGGAACCTCATCGTAACCATATTACTCTTGGTAGGGTACAATCCTACTCCCCCGTCTCACCAGCCTTCGGAAGGTAAAACCTGTAACATAAGTTGATTAGAGAAAGAGAATAAGTAATAATTTAAAAGAGAGTAAATAAATAAAATATAGGTGGCATACCTTGTAGTCACCAACTAACCCAACGCCAGAGTGACCAGAGTAAAGTTATAACCTGTGAAATAGAGACAATCAAGTCAGTAAGGGTCAATAAAGTTAGACAAAAGGAACTAGATACATTACCACCACGCTGAAGTTCCAAAAGTCACCTGTAAATAGAAACATTTATTAGAAATAAGATTATTGGAATAAGTAGAGAAAATGAGATTACGTATTGAATAAGAAAACTATGACGTTACCTAATTGTAGACATGATCCAGACGATCGAGGGAATTCTTCAAGGAATTATCACTCTATTAAATACGTGACGCGAAAAAGGCTGGATGACAGGCTGTAAACAAACCTGGTCATCCATCCATTGAATTTCCCAGTCACTCACCGCGCATGTGCTGGTGTGTGTTCAATCTGATCCTCAAGCAAGACGATGGATAGTATCGAGGTCGACCTGGTTTGCGCGGCAACCGATAGGTGCGTTGAGTCGCCCGTGACTTGAGAATGATTACTTCTCTGGGAATAAAAGGAGGTACCTGAGAGATATTCGGCACTTCACTATTCAGATCGAAGCTTTCGATACCGCAGTAGAGATCACAGAGATAGCTGCTGAGTCCGTTGGGTGCTTGCATCCAACGTTAGCTAGGCTTGATTTAGGGCCGGGGTGGTCAGCTGGAAAGAAACCGCTGCCTAAGAGTAGACGCTGGTTAGGCACTACATGACGGGGATGGTAATAATACTCCTACGTCATTAGGGCAAGTCCAGCCCATGGGGTTAGTTAGAATAGCCACCCACCACGGCACAAAGTATACCTGAGAACAGCCTTTATAAAGGCTAAAGTTGATTTTTACGTGAGATCTTGATGGATTCATTCAGAATCCATCAGGGCGCCTGATAGCCAGCTAGAATTCAAGATCTCCAGATCTGCGACGTGATTGGTCTCCTTCCGAGACGCACGTTCGCCTTGTCATTTGAGAAGATCTACTTCGTTAATAAAATAACCCTAGATTTTCGAGTCACGCGATTTGTCCGCGTGTAATCGGTAGTTTACAATCGCCGCGAGCATTATTCCGTTGTAACCGCGCCTTGTCATACCATTTAGAGTCACCGCGTACTATAATATACGCCTTGTTTCCGTTGGATCCGGTCGAATTTCCAACCGTTTAACGTCGCCGCGCAGAACACGTGTGCACACGTTAGGAATAGTCGACTTAGGCCCTTAGACTGTAAATATTCCTAGAGTCAACTAGTCCATATGATATTGTATTTTATTTGAATTTAATTTTGTTTATTCACGAACTGACCAGTTCAAACATGTACTGAAGAGTAATTTAATAAATGTCGATTTACTTTGTTAAACATTTAAAGCCTGTCTCGTTATTTTTGATGCTAATAATCTGTGACCCGCGTTCCTCAAACTAGGAAATCCGAACCTTGGTCTTCCGACGAGTGAGAGGCATAATTTGAGGGTATATTCTCCAATTTACGATATCATCATATATCAACGCGTTAGGTCTTTGAAACGAAACGTCACACAACCATACAATTTTTCCGTGTATAAAAAGCTGAAATTCCACTCTTTGAACCAAGTTGAACCTTCACTCTGTTGGAGAGAATTCACTTTATGAAGTGCAGTCACTTTTCAGAAGCGGAATATCACTCTTCCTGGACTTGCAGTATTTTCAGTCTCCGGAGAGTGAATTCTTCACTCTAAGAAATTCAAAGAGGATCAAAATCGTTATACTAAGGTTTTGAAGTCACTGATTACGAATCCGTCATCTCATTTTTGAAATTGAGAATGAAAATTCATTCATTACATTTCTGATCAATATGATTCTACTCTCAGCGTGAGCCGGAGATGATGAGACAATTGACATGATCGTCCATAATGCAATTATTCCATTGTAATGATTTTTTCCGACACATATTTTTTCCAACTTCTTTGTTTCACTACTGGATAGAAACCCATCTCTATTCTGCTAATTTCCTCCACTTTTGTGAATGTGACGAACGTTTCATCAATTTGCTACTTCGTTTCCTGTGGTAGTCTCACATACGATTTCAGGGTAAGTTTATTAGACTGTTGCATAAATTTTCATTCGTTCTCCAATTGATCTGTAGCCTCCAAAATTTTATGATTGAACTATTCATCCCTTTTGTGAGTATTTTCACGCGAAATATATAAAGGAAGATGAGGTACTCTCGTGCATTGGGGCACATTCATGATTCATCATACGCCGAATAATGACTCAACGTCCAAAAAATCTACACGTGAGCTTCTCAATCAATATTACAGTGAAAAGCTCGCGCATAGATTTTTTGCAATTTGACCCGATGTTCGGCGTATGATGGACTGTAAGGATGTATTCCAGTGTACGAGAGTACCCCAGAAAGGAATGTTTCCAAAACGACCAAGGAAGAATATCTCCCCAGAAGTTAAAACCGAAGTCTCATCGGATGAACACGAAATAGTGGCTATCCTGAATCCAAATGATTTTAATTGATGGATTTGGTAATCAGCGACCTCAAAAATCCCAGCATACCGATTTTTATCCAATTTCAAGGTTTTCCGAATTTTCGTCCGACATATTGAATCCATCATCCTGAATTTTGAAAATTGAATGATGGATTGACAATCAGCAACCTCAAGACCCCCAATAAATTGATTTTCATCCAATTTCGAGGCTTTTTCTTGGAATTTTAACCGTCATCTTGAACTTTAAAAATATGATGAAGGATCCGTAATTAGCGATCTCAAAATCTTTACGTAAAAAGAATATTGAACGGATTATGTGTTCCATCAATTTTCTACAAATTTCCATCGTCGCAGGTTATTTTGGTAAATTCATGATAGGGAGAGTGGCCTATGGCGTGGACCCCTTCTCTTTTCATTGCATTAAATTCTGCAATATTGATCGATCGCCATATATTATATACCGTTAGACGGACTTCTTCAATTCTCCGAAGTTTCTGAAAAACTTTTGAAATCTTTTCCATCAGTTCTGAGTTATAGCTGAAAATCGAAAATGGTGATAAACAGTCTGAATGGAAACATTGGTTCTAACTCGAGCACCCTGTTTCAAATCATTCTTTGACTATGCAAATTTCTGAATTTTCAAAAGTATGTCGGTGTGTTTTTCTCAACAATTCTGAACAAACAGTAATATATGATGAGGAGAAGCAAATTTTATTGCACATTCTGTACATTTTCGAGACTCTCCCACGAGATTTCTTTACGGTATCGGTCTCATACTGATCTCAACAGTCATAGTCTCGTCTGAGAATCGAGACGAGAAGAGAGGAAATCGAGATTTCGTCTCGTCTCAAACTCAGCTCCAATCATGACAGCATTTTTACATCAGCGATAAAATCCTTCTCACGCAAACGATGCTACAACTTGTGTGATTGCTCAGGACTAAATGACGCGTTATGGTCGGGTTATCTTTTCCGATAGGTGTTGAGATTATGTGAGCAACTGACATATTAAAAGAGTATGATTAACAATGAAACTAATCAGAAACTGCCAATATGCTTCTTTGATCCGCCTCGCCCTGTGATCCGATTCACCTAGGTCTACCCTACTTAAATTCTCTGTGCAACATCGGTAATGATTCATCGAGGCCTCCTATGGACCGGAATGAGTCCAGTGGAATGACTGTAAACCACTCGTGTATACAATTTCTTTTAGAGCGATGCATATAAAATTCAAAGAAGATTGTGCATTGGTTCAATTTCCATTTTGTCGAAACGTATTCTGGTCCATGAGAGACCAACCTTGGGTCAGAGTGCTTTCCCATGGACTGGGCTTTTATAGAGAATTTATAATGAATCCTAGTGAGTTATTATCAACGCATCCACTCAGTTTTCAGAATCCCTTCCGTTCAGTACACTGAGATAGGGTTTGGGAACAATAAAATATTCAATTGAATAGTCGCCATTGAATATTTATTCAATCAAACAAATATTTAATATGCTATGAAATATTTCATCAATGGAAACAGTTATTTGATTGAGTCAATGAAAGTTTATTCAAATCAATTAAGTATTTTATGGCGACTATTCAACTGAATATTTTATTGTTCCCTGAAATTTTTTCTTCCAGTGTAGGGATTTGGTCAAATAATCGATTCTTAAAAATTGATCTATCGATTAATCGATTTTCGAAAATTGATTTGTCCTGTTGAAAACAAAATCGGTACCCCATTAATCGAATCAGAATCACCCATTCCTATATGGCATACATCGAGCTGATGTAAACATTTTGGAATGGCTTGTTGGATAACTCCACGTGCAATTGCGAGTTGTGATTTGATGTGATGAGGATTCTCTATCCAAAGCTTTTCTACTTTTTTAGTTTCAACTTTCTTTGATTATCCAGGGTACCCTTCGTCCTGGAGATTAAAATTATGTTTCCGAAATTTGCGCAACAACTTTTTGCACGTTCTGGAGGATACAATATTTTCATTCAAAGCTGAGCGAGCCATTTCATTAGCCTCACAAAGATCCCAGTTGAGAATGCCGGAAATGTTCGGAAAGATTCAGGAAGAAAAGCACCGGGACTTCAAAAATCCGTTTTGAAATGATTTTTGTTCCACTCTCTTCTGCATTTTTCCGATATTTTTAGTAGGCATGGTTCTTCAATTAGAGCGTGGAAAGAAAGTAGTTCCTCAAATGTTGCTCCTGAACGACGTCACTTACAGCACTATTTTCGATCTCATCACAAAGCCGCAAAATGTCCTGCAGAAAATGCCAAACAGAACCTCGGAAAAAATAGTTGTTAGATTATGAACGGTTTTTATCCCAGGAAATCAGGACAAGAACTGAAAAAATCACTACCTGGTTTCATCTGGAATTAACACATTGGAAGATTCTATCAAAGGCTAACAGCAAATTTTCGAAATGATTCTGTATGGAATTTGCAGACTGTGATATCCTGTCGAAAACTGACGAAAATTGTCCTGCCGGGTTTCGACAAGATCTTCCAATTTAGCGATTCCGCGCAAAACCAGATAGGAAGTATGTCAGTTCTCAACCAGATTTCCTGACAAAACCATTCATGGCTTGACACCTATCTTTTGCTCGGTTTTGCCTGGCATTTTCTGCAGGGTGGGGAGTAAGAAAGATATAGATTGAGATATATTTAGATCTCTTCAGATCTATATTTTGGCAAAAATCTGTACAAATCTCTCAATATCCACTTACATCCAAAGATTCCTATTTTGCAAGAGATACAAAAGATGTATAAAGATCCGAAAAGAAATGCAGAGACTTCCAGAGTTCTTTTTGAATCTCCCTATACCTTTGTGGATTCCTTCCAAAATTGAAATCTTCAGATGTAGGTAGACATTAGAAAATTTCAGAGATTTTTGCTGAACTTGAAATATTCCAATATGTTCCGTTTTCATGTAAAACTATATGTATCTACGCTTGAACCACATAGTGCCCCCATGCATTTGACTTTGTCTTGAAGGCTATCTCTCGCTAGTATGGCGTCAGCATTGTAAAACGATAGGCATGTATTAAGATCCATATTATAAAATAATAAATGTTCCAAAGTTTACAACATAAAGGATACATTCTATATATCATGAATCCCCCTTCAACAACTCATAAGAAGAAAGAGAAAATATCTCGTTATTATTTTTAAAGTGAATAACGAACACAATATAAATGAATATCCAAAGAGTTTTATAAATTTTTGCGAAAATTCAGATTTAACCCGTTGACTGCATCTGTCTACTACAGTGGACACGTAATTCATCATGCCAAAAAAATCGGTGCGATGGAAATGTTTCAAACGACATCTGTAGAGTACGAAAATAACAGTAGTACGGAAATCGGTTTGTTATTATCTATATTTGGGGCCATTTTGTTGTGTCGAATCAACAAATTCAATACTTCATCAAATCTACATTCACAGAGCATAGTGTTGAAAACTGACGTATTGATATTTTAAGGTGCCTCCTGTTCCTGCGATTGTTTGCAATCAATTTGAGGAGGGAAAAATTTTTTCTCAGTATTTTCACTTGAGAAAAATTTTTGAGTTACGCGGAAACCACTACATCGTCCACTGCAGTGAACAGTTCATTGCAGCCTGTTATAACGTTCCCTGATACCAATAGTTCGTTAAAATGTCTCAGAATTATGACTTTTCTTTAGTTTTATGCAGGAACATTTTTTTGTAAAAGCAGCAAAAAAAATGCAGTGAACGGGTTAAAGAGATCTACATGTATCTCAAGAAATCTAATCTTTTTTTTCTCGGCGAGAAGTTTCAAGCTCAAACAGGTGATGATGTAATTCACTAAATGTTGAGGCCTAAAATCTTAGTTGCGGACCTGGAAGTTTGGTAAAATAACCCTGGTGAAAATGGGAGCGAGAAGCAAGAGTAAACGAAGCGTATGCTGAAGGGTACACGGAAGGACCGGGTCTATTAACATCTAGAAATAATTTATCAACGTTGAAAGATTGTCAATTTAGGGAGAGATCGCTGAAAATACTGTAGTGGATCTAACAAAAATTCGTAGTCATAATATTAACAGTTGATAGTTTCATTTGTATTTTTAACAGTGAGAATATCAATTGTTAATACATCGACTACGAATTTTAAGTAGACTCACTACGAATATTTTTCAGCGATCCTCGTTTTCCCTAAATTGACAGTCATTTTTCTAAATATTAATAGACCCGGTCTTTCCGTTTAACAGAAACGTTGATGGAAAGTACACGAAGCTTGAATGGGAAGGATACAAAGAGTATGTGAAACGGGAATTAAAACAAAGAAAGCGGGAAAAATTCAAGAAATCTAGACCAAAAAAATGAACCTTGTGGTGAGAATCGAACGGGTGACTTTCACGATAGTAGGGGCTTATCCACTGAGCCATGGATCGTCATTGACATCGATTGCTAAAAGATGTTATTTGAAGTCAGAATAGGTATGACTCGCATACGCTCCATATCATCTTCTATTACGTTACATGAAGTATATGTGAAACGGGATCGGAAGTTTATGAAACGTATACAGAACGTATGATTTGATGACTTTCCAGCAAGCGGGTATCATACGCTCCGGAAAGAGGGAGTTGACACGTTTTTCACTTCATATACGTTTCCTTCTCGCTTTGTATATACGCATCATTTTCACCAGGGAACTTCCTGGAATTTATAAAAGTCCACGTTTTTCGTTAATCTACGCAGGCTGTTGTCAATTTTATTGGGTATTCTATCTGTTTTCAGATTAAATATAACTCAAGAGGAGCCGTGGAAACACACAGGAAACAAACTGTTCAATTCCATCTAGTCATGAAAATCCTCATGATGTTCATTTTATTAATAGTCACCGTTATATGTGCTCCACAACAATCCATATACAACAGCAATTTGAGTCATCAATCATATCGACAATATCGCAGAGGTAAAAACAGCGGTGGCAAGCAGCGTTGGAAAGAAATTTGTAGGACAATCAATCCTGGTGGATTGGCTCCCGGCGTATTACCGTATCCTTCGGCTCCGGTTTGTCCGTGGTAGCGTTGATATTATCGTATAAGACGTTTTATGGTTCAACTATTCAAATGTCATTTCGTTTGAATTGGAATCATAATTTTCGGCAAGTGAAACGATTTAAAGAAGTCCAGAAGGAAGTTCAGTCCGGGAATTGTTCGTTTATTTGATTGGGCATGTCGTTGAATCTGAAGTCATGATTAATCGATTCCGTTGGAATTCTGACTTCTGGGTAGCCTGAAGAGGAACGATGAAGAACATCGATTTATGCATCACGAATACAAATTACGAAGTTCATGAGTTTTCATCAGAAGTGCAACAACGGAAGTCCAAGGGTGCTAAGGCACTTCAATTCTGATGCCTGAATGGAAAATTTTCACAATTGTATTTCATTGATATAAAATTGTATGTAAATTATATATAAATTATATATAAATTATATATATATATATATATTTCTTGATTTTTCCACAGAACAGAAGAAACATCCCAAACACGCTAAACTACACAGTAAAAAATTTTTCGTCAAATTCAACACACAAGCGAATGTTAACCATTTTTCTTGACACTCAATGTGTGTTGATTCCAGAATGACACTTATAAAGTGTTAATTTGAACTCGAATAACATTTTAATGTGTTGAAAATGAATCGATCGAACAGCATTTGATCAGTGTGTTAAATGAACACACAAAAGTGTTGAATATTCAACACTTGAATTTTAACACGTAGTTAAATATTCAACACTTGAATTTTAACACGTAGTTAAATATTCAACACTTGAATTTTGACACGTACTTCTTGTTTACACAATGACGGAATTTTTTTTACTGTGTACACCTAAATGCTAAATGCATTCAAGTTTATTTTTGTTTTAGACGCCAATAGCTGGATGCTATGGGCGTATGCCATTGATACCCAAGCAGCACTAGGAAGAATTATGATGCGTACAGTATCCTATGGGCACGTATAGAAGGTGATTATCCAAAACATTTTCACTTGGATGTTCCAAGCATGTTCATATCACATCTGAAACATTCGTGTGCCGCTTGGGTAGCGTTAGGTTGTTACGCCCCTGACTCTCATCGCTTTTCTATTTAAAACATGTACAATATTTTATATTCAATATTGAGCTGAGGTTTTGAATGTATTATGTGATGAAAAGTTTGTAAATTATGAAGCCATACGTTTGCCATTGACCCTGATCCTGCAAACGGTGTCTGCTTGAATGACTGCTATTCATCGATCAATTCCCCTACAGCGCCAAACATTTCCACGTCGCCTTTACGTGGCCTCATCCACTTTGTATCTACGTCCACCATTTATCCACATAAAATCCACGAAGATGCGACGTGGAAATCAGTGAGTGTGCTGTTAGATTCATTCATTGCTGAAATGAACATTTCAAGGACATTGTTCGAACACTGGAAAAATATAAATTATTAAAAATTATCTTGATATATCAAAATGCACACAGCTCATGCTGCAATCAACAAATTCATCAACCCAGGACAGGGAGCTCAAAAACCTCGAATTTTTGGCTTGAAATCCGAGTATATGGTAAAACATGTCTCCACCGTTGGATTTTTTACTTTCTGAATTGAAAATTCTAGTTTTATAATACACTCAAAATATTCGGATGATGTTGAAAAACCCACACAAACATCCTCGAACGCCCTCCAAACTATGACAGATGCAGGGGAATTTGGACAGTAGGCAGCTCTATACACAGCCTAATTTGGAGTAAAGCAAAATTTTACTACAGGGATTTTATGAGAGAAATACGAATGCAATTTATCAGATGTGTCAAAAGAGGGTCAGTTGCAGTTCATTTACATTCCTTTCAAATGGAGTGCATGAGGGGATTTTACGAAAATTTGTTCATTCATCAATTTTCATTCCAAGTTTCTCATAAACATTCCATGATAAATGGAACGTAAGCGGACATTTGCACATCCTTGGTAAAATGTATTCGAAATTTTTGGAACATTCTGAAAATTTTCCGGAATATTCCAAATGTCTCAGAAGATGTCCTAAGGAATTGATAGTAACTTTCGGTGTCGTATGGAATACGGGTCAATCTAGATGTATCACTCCTGGTTAAAGTCTCATAACGATTAATAAGAAAATTTTCTTACTATGAAACATTACCCAAGTGGGAAGTGACGATCGTTTGATATGAACTCCATATCGCGTCGGGGTGGCCAGGATCTCTCAAATGATTCTTCAATGAAATTTGATTACAAATTTTTATAAAGTATACCATGAATTTCAGACGTCGAGATTTTCTGAGTTACGGTCTGCTTTCCGAAAAGTGCCGAATAGTATTTTTCTGCTCTATCAAGGGTAGGCATTTGAGCGAGGTACAGGTTGGTACAGGTCTGTGGCACTGAAATTAGAGTAGTGTTGCGATATTCCCAATGTGGGAAATCGCAGCTTGGTCACGTGACTACATTTTGCACCAACACATGTGAGCACTCTACTGGTGAACCGCTCACCTACAAGAATGCTCGCGTGTGTTAGTACGGAACCTAGTCACGTGACTGAGCCGCGATTTCCCACATAGGGAATATCGCAACACTGGTTCAGAGAGCGTATTGTATTCTCGAAAAACTAAAATTCCAAGTAACTCAAGTTTTTCAGTATACTGATTAAATACCTGTGGGGACGTTTGATCATAGATTGTTGAATAGCTATTAGAATTTTCATATTGATAATTATTATTCATCACATGTCTTCATGGAATTATGGAGGAAAAGGAATTTTGATTGTGCCGGGGCTCGGAAAAATTCGAATTATCCAGACATTCATATAGATTCAATGAACCCCATTCAGCACGTAATTTTCATGTTCCAGCTAGATCCCATGGAATATCACAGTCACTCATATGTGGTGGTTTGAAAGGCAGCAAGAGAATCCATTTCATCTGCACGATGAAAACGTTCATCCCTCCATCTATACTATGACTTTGAAGCTGTTATCAATGTTTTCTAAGAGTATGACATACAATTTTCTCCACATTTAAGCACTGGTAGACCACGGCGATGATCGCTTTGCGCGTTTTGACGAGGTTGAGCCGATAATAAAGTGAGAATAGGAGAATGAGAATTTCTACGCGTTGAGTTGACATACACGGAGGAAAAAATATGATAACCATTTTCATACAAATATAGTAATCGAAGGATATGATTCATTATGACGATAAATGACAGTCGGCATATGACAATTCATCATAACTCTCGTAACAGTTACTATATTTCCGCTGAACACTGATAGATGTATAGCATTTGACGTTTCTAGTGAAAATCGAGGATAGAAATGGATAGAAAATTCGCATTCGCTTCTATCCACTTTCAACGTCATTTTCTGCGCCACTTTCGGACATTGACCTAGATAGAAATTTGGTTTATCCATTTCAATCTATAAAAATGGGTTAGGAAAAGTGGGGATCGAGAATAGAGATGGATAAGGAAATTTGTATTCATTCCTACCCACTTCAATGACATTTTCTGCACCGCTTTTTGATATCGGGACTGAATAGGGATTTGTTGTATCCGCTTTAAGGGGATACTAGCGTCGATAAAATTCCTGTAACTCCTTGGTTTGTTTCTATGATAAAGGTTTATATATATTTCATTTTATTTATGCCGATAAAACAATGCACTGAATATCAGAAATAGTCACAATTATCAAATCGGCGACAGATGTCACTACGGGTCTCCGTTATGGTGTTGTACGCATCTTCTCGTCAAGTACAGTGTTCCGATATTCACGAAGCTGGGAAATCGCAGCTTGGTCAAGTGACTACTACTACGTCACGAGTACTACGTCACGTACCAATTCATATGATCGCCATTGTCGGTGAGCCGTCCCCACTACCGTATAGTATGCGAGATATATATATGCACTGTTCGGTTCTACTCGGTCAACGTCGATCGCGGTCGACAAATTGAGAGAGAAGAAATATGAATGTTTCTTTATCTTTTCTCGTTTTAGCGATTTCATCGCTTCGAGCAAAATATGATATTTCCGTCGCGACGATGTTTACTCGTCGGCATGGCACGAGCTCGAAAGACCCGCGTACATTCAAAATGGAATGAAGTTGAATTGTTCATATAATGACGAAAGAATGCGTCTTATATTGATTTCAGATATTCATACCTGTGAATCATCTATAATTTATATTTTATAACCTTTTTTATATTCCTTAAATTGTATCAGATGTTAAAATACTTGCATGCAAGGATTTTGTAGTAATTCAATGCTCGAAATTGAAAGGTCTCATCCAAATAAAGAAATATAATATTACTTGAAGTGAAAATGTGCGATTTTATTTGCATATTTATTCAATCATTTATTTTACCTCACCAAAATTTTACATTTAGAACGGATGAAAATTTCATTCGTTGTTTAAAAATAGCTGGAATTTTAATCAACTGACTTTGCGTATATAATTTGAAATATTTTCCATGCCATCCGATTGAATATTTTTCTCCTTTCTGCTCAAGAGATGATTCCGATAACGGATAATGACAGGTATATATCACACGAATAGCAAAACCTCAATTCCTCATTCATTCGATCATTATGACTGTTTATATGAACTAAAATGCTCCTCAGGATCAAGATCGCTGTACGGCTCAGTAGCAAAGCGTAAGTCTCGAACCTTACAGGTCTCGCGTTCGATTCCGTGAGACGTTCCATTTTTTCCTCTGTAATATCATCAACTTTTGGTGAACTGATTTTTTTCAATGAAAAACGTGAACATTCCGAACTAATTAACTAAAAATTAAATTATTCTAAATAGATTGAAATTTTTTTCTACCCTGTATAAAATTTCCATAAAATCGCACAGACAAATTCCATGAGTTTACATTGTATTTTATCATCTTATGAGAAGCGATATATGCATTTGAAACAGTATCTATGACATTTTGTGGACTCAATATGGTATATTTTATGGTATTCGATCTGGTATTTATAGCGCTTCTCATCTGGTCCTACGAAAATAAATGAATCTATGCAATTTTAACAGGGTTCATGAAGTTTTATCTCAATTGATTCGGATTTCACAAGAGGACAATCACAGATGTGTCTTATCAATCGATTTGAATAAATTGAATTTTTTAGAATAGCAAAAAGGTAAGTGCAACACAAATTCAGCAGCATTCCGGTGAACACCCCACGTATGGATTATACAAAACAAAAAATCCACAAGTATCTATGTTTATTACATGCATATGATGAATTGATAACATAAACAGTTACGAAACACTTTTTTATTTCTATGTAACATAATGATTATATCCCCAAGAGAACACAGAGCTTCTAGGTGAAATTTATGTTCGTTATACGTACTTTTCCGTCCATTGGACCAACAACTGTCCGTACACGGAGAGACATTTCATTGAAAATTACCATTTCATTTTTAAAATAGAGCTAGTCGGGAACGTCAGACAATAACTCGTCACATAAATCATAATTATTGCCAGCTTTGATGGTAAGAATTGGGATCAATTTTAATTCTTTCTATCAAAAGTGGCAACGATTATAACTTATGTTACTAGTTGTATGAAATTTCTGAATACTTCTATTTTACAAATAAAATGGTTATTTCTTCAAATCAATTTCTCTCCGTGTACGTTCAGTAGACCTCTATTGAACCTTCTTTGCAACTTCGTGTTCTCTTGGGAATATGGGATTGACCCAGTAAATTGATTTACAACGATAATAATATCGTTTTTCACATTGTAACGGAAATGAGTGGGTCATTTGTAACTGGAATGTGATTTCCATGTTACGCTATGAGTGTTTTACGTTGTGCGGTTTTAATTTAAAATTCATGTCACAGCGGTCATTGGGATAACATCTGAAGCAGTTGAGAAGTGAGGGATAAAGTATCGACAGAGCTTTTGTGATCTTTGTAACAATCCGAAAAACGGTCGAACCTAAGGGTTGCAATAAGAACGTTGCCACAAATGCCGGACAAATCCGGATGGATCCTAACACTCCCAGTCAGATTTGGACAGGAAGTGCTCGATATTTGTCCCGAGAACTATTGAGGTAAGAGACTTACACCTGATCAGGACTAGCGCCTATCATTTTGATCATTACATTAATTTATGAAGTAATTTAGTTATAAGTTTCGAATGAAAAAGTTGATTTTCGATCCATTCATTACAAAAAATATATAGGTTGAAGATTTCTTGCACAGCTAAACCATAAAAACCTGTAAGATGAGGGCTGATCGGGTATATGTTCACTGATCGGCTATCGGGTCTCTACCTCAGCTTTCCTCGAAGAATCTCATTGAACTGAGATGCTCATGTATTCTGATGCAAAAATGATTCAAATTCATTGGGAATCGATGTTTAATGGGTTTCAATCATTTTTCTGCATCGTCATCAATAAGAATCACTCCCCTGTTACAAATATTCTAGAAAATCTCATTGACTAATGAGGAAAATGAATAGGATTTAATGAAATTCAATGATATTGAATCAGGAATTTCACCATTCGTAATGGGATATAATAGAATATTTCTACCTGGGTCGGTTCAATGGAATTGTGTGCTAGAGAGGATTCATCCGGATTTGCTTGGCATTTTCGCTGGACCGTGTATGGAAGGCTTATAAATGTAGGGTGGTTTTCTGATCGTTTAGAAAACGTTCCAAAGACACATTGTGCTGTTGGGGTTGTTGAAATCATTCTCTGAAAAACTGTTGAAACGTCTTCGGAACTCAAAATAGTCTTAGTTAGAGTTCTGAAAAGTTTCCAAGAGTTCTGCAGAAACCGTTTCCACGAGGACATATATCGTAATATTTGACGTAACCCAACTAAAAAACCAGCACAATTCACGATGTTACATTTTGATTAGACTGATTTTGCAGTATGGTCCTGTGCTACGATTTTCACATCGTGATATATCAGATCGTATATTTTTCGTGTGCGATTGATCTATTCCAAACTATCCGTCATCTCCTCTCTAAATTTCTTTGAGTGAAAAATTCACTCTAAAAGAGTGAGAATTCCACTCTATAAGAGTGAATTTGCACTCTGTTGGAGTGAAACTTCGACTGGTTTTGAAGAGGGAAATCCCATCCCTTTATAAGAGTGATTGTTCCACTCCAAGAGAGTTAAAATCCACTCTTATAGAGTGGAATACTCACTCTTATCAGACTTTTCACTCTAAGAAATTTAGAGAGTCCAATCAGGAGTTGGTCAAATTTGTAACTTACTTTCACAGCAAACGTCACACCAACGATGTTTTCACTCAAGTACAACGTACCTACGTAATGTTTATTGAATATTTATAAAACGTACGGTAGTTTTTTTGAACGTTCAAAAAACATCCTTCATAGAAGAAACCCAATCTCGGAATTTCATCTTTGAATTGACAATTATATTGTTGATTCATTGGACTTGTTCGATAATGAAACAAGATTGTAGATTTCTGATATTGTCAAGAAGTATACAAGAAACGTCCAATGAACTCAATAATATACATCCATCAGGAAATTATCGGATTGCTGCTTGGATTCATGACGAAGAATCATCGTAGATATCATAAAAATATCATAAATCTATCGTGTTGTTTTTCTTTATCGGGCAAGTCTGATACACGGAGAAAAAGGAATTCGCTGTGGCAGCGAAATCTACTTTTGCTGGATTCCTTTTGCCAGAGCAGCAAATTTTTTGCTGTGACAGCAAACTATTTGCTATTCCAGCAATCTTGTTAGCTGCGACAGCGAATTTTTAGCTGTGGCAGCAAAAAATTTTTGCTATCCCAGCAAAATTTGTTTGCTATTCTGTATATAATACTGAAAATTTGCTGGCGGAGCAAACACTTTTTGCTGCCACAGCTAAAAAATTGCTGTCGTAGCTAACACGATTGCTGTCATAGCAAATTTTTAGCTAGGTCAGCAAAAAATTTTGTTATTCTATATATAATACCTCGAATTGCTGCGGCAGCAAACTTTTTCTCTCCGTGTAAGAATGCAATATAATTGCTCTGGAGAAATCATATTCAAAAAATGAGAATCTACCCTCAAATAGGCGCCAAGAATATTTTCCTCTTAACACAAGTGAGAGATATAATTCCAGATCCTTATCTGAATATCAAAATAGTTTTTACTTATGTGAGGCGGAATATATTCTTGGCACCTATTTTGGAGAAGATTTTCATTTTTACAATATTGTGTTGTGGGTGTGATGATTTCACGATAATATTCTGATACCGGGTTTTTCTACATTGAGAAAAATGCGGCTCAAAAATATGAGACTTTCTCATTTCATCAGCTAAACCAGACACTAGAAGGTTTGTAAATGAATTTTCATTTCATGGATGAGAATACGGGAGATTGTGAATACTGTAGGACAAGTAATGTGTGGAATTGAAATTTTCAATGATGAACCTTGAATTTTATAAAACGTATGGTAAATTTTGGCTATTTATTCGTAATCTCCTGTATTTTCATATGAAAATTCATTTTACAACCCTTCTGTTCCTGGTTTACAAAATAAAATAAGAAAAGTCTTATATTTTATTCTCCGTGCCTGACAGATCCTTTACACTTATTTTACTGTTAGGTTCTTAGGTTTCCTTTTCAGGTTTCTACACTGTAAAAAAACTGAAATTTACTGTGCAACTGGACTGGAAATTTAGTGCTAGTACTGGAATATGGATATTCCAGTACATGTACAGAGATTTTGTTGTTACGTTACTGAAAATTTACCAAGCATAACTGAAAATTTACTAGCATAACTGAAAATTCAGTCATTGTACTGGAATTTTCAAGTTTGAGATGATGTACTGAAATTTTGCCATGATTTCAAGTGAAAATTTTACCGGCTCGTACTACAATTTTATAGTTCTTGTGCACCAAAAAAATATTCCTCAAAAAGGACTTGAGAAAAATTTGGAATTTAGAAAAAACCTAATCGTTGGTATACTGAATTATACAGGTTTTGAACTGCAATTCTCAGGTTTTGTGATGGAATTTTCCAGTTACTATGCAATTGAATTATACAGGTTTTGAACTGCAATTTTCAGGTCGTGTGATGGAATTTTCCAGTTGCTATGCAACGGAATTTAATCACTGTTGCACTGAAATTTTCCACTTCTATTGACTTCGTCATTTCTGGCAGGAAAATTTCAAGTCTTTATATTAAAAATTTCCTGATTGAGATTTTGAATAATAATGGTAATTGTGGCCAATGAAATGGATATATGAGGTTTTTCCAAGACTTATCCTCTTGTGTTCTAGATATGAAGCATATGTAGTAACCTGCTGGCCTTCCAACATGTCGCGCTATAGCTCATCGGTTAGGTCTTAGGTTTCAGTTGGTAGGCAGGTAGAATAGTGTGGGTTCAAATCCTGTTAGGTAGACATGAGTTTCTGTCCATCCAAATGAACGATCAAAAGTTTCTCAATCATCTTGGAACACAAGGACCCTGCAAAATCACTTTGCGTGAGCAATTTTTTTTCAATTTTCATGGATATTTTCCGCATTAATTTTCCAGTACATGTCCTGGAAAAGTCCAGCTCGTGTACTGAAAATTCCAGTACTGAGGCTAAGAAAATTTCCAGTTTTGATGCGGGAATTCCATAACGTTTGCACTGAATTTTTGCAGTACAAATGTGCTGAAATTTTCCGGTACATGTACAGGTTAATGACTTCCAGTACATGTACTGGAATTTTCCGGTGAAATTTTTTTACAGTGTAGACTTCCTATGGATACTTTGTTGAATGAAAGATTATTTGCAAGTTGATAATTATTTATTCCTTTTTTCTGCTTCAACTGCAGTCTACTGCATCCAATTGAAATGAGAATATACAAACGACATATCTTTGTCAACAAATTCCTGTACATGACACTTGAAGTTAGGGCTTCTGTTTAACAGTAACGTGTATCTGATTCACGTTCAACATTTTTACATACTATGACTTGATTTACATAAAAGTATTGAGTATCACATTTGTTCTTACTTTTTTTCAGATTTTGATATTAATCCATGCATTCCCATGTTACGAGTAGTTAGCATTTTTTTTCACAAAATTCGAGTATTTTTCAATTATGTTATTGTTCTGAAGATGAACTGGAATTTCTCAACGAAAAATTGGAGGAGATGCATGAATAAATATATATTAGTATACCAAATATGCTGAGTGGATTCATCATATTGTGAAAATAGTAACCTTAGAGAGGAATTATCTTGTCACAACATAGAAATATTTTTGTCAATCTGACTTTTTCCCCAAAAACAAGAAAAAAATTGTACACAGCAATTTTTTTTCACTCAAAGTCCATGATTGTTCCAATGTCTTTTTGCCAAATTTGATGGATTCGTTTCCAGCACGAGGTACTCCCACATACTCCAACACAATAACATGAAACTGTCATCCTAAGAAAGGTCTTCATCAATACATTCTATTCATTATGAGATCTTCCAGAACTGTTGTCTTCTGGTTTTCAAAGCCTGCTTCTATTTTTCATCCATTGAACCATTAGAACTTATAATAACATGACGTACGAATGGGAGAAATACAAAAAAGTAATGCTGGAATAACTATCAGACTAGAGCAGCAGTTATCCCTAGTAGAAATGCTGTAGGCATCAACGAGGGATGTAACGTTGAACTGAAAACATCAGACAACTTGCAAGGCTCTGCAAGTGTCTTGCAATAGTCACACTGAAGGGGTATGAGCTTCACAGCTCTGACATTCATGTGTTCTGCTGTCAGGAGGTATATGACGTTAGCATAGCCCCACAGCCGAACGCGTCGCTATCATAGCAATCTGTCGGTTGTGGAGCCATACTGACATCCTTATACCTCCTGATAGCAAGAACACAAGAATAGTAGAGCTGTGAGAGCCATACCTTCTTTCAGTGTACTTGAAATAAGTTCAGCACTACATGTCTAGTGAATGCTTGGAGCTTTTCTACCAGGGATCATTATTGACACAATTAACAATTTTGATGGAAATTTCTACATACATTCCACATAACAATTTACGTTCACTCTTTTGGAACACTCCAAAACATATCTTTGATGATTCCTTATGCAACGTTGAAAGATATCTTAAAATATTTAATGGAAGATACATTCAGAAATATTAAAGAACCATTAAGTAAAGCTTAAAAATTTTCAAACGAAGACTGTAACGGATATCTTTTAGTGTTGTATAAGACACTGTCTAGAATTATTCCAGAAATCCTTCAGACGCTTCTGGAGAAATTTTTCAATCTTCCTATGTGGGGTGTGAAGGCATACACATTCACAATATATCTGAATGTGCTATGAGTTACACAGTATATCAACAAAACGTTCATAAAATCAATTAACAATTCATGTACAGCTGTTCGTTCAACATATGCCTATCAGCTTAACGTAATGAACGCAATACGAGGCAGAATTTGAGATTTCAGGAGAATATCTTCCAAAAGACATCGTATTCATTTTTTTCATATTCCTTCTAAGCTGAGAGCCTGCTCTCCTCGACAGGGATTGAAGACTCCAGTACAGGTGACAGTGATGAAATTTCGCATGTTCAATCTCACATCATGCATGCTTTTCTTTCCTTTGATGAATTTTCCTTGAACAGTGGTATTTGGTTCTGGAAATTCTTGCCACGAATCAATTGCGCTCGGCGACAAAAGCTTCATTCAGTCAGAGTTATGTGAAGAAACTCTAATACTGATAGAATGAATTTTTCACCTGATACCTCATGTGAATGGAATGTTCGACGTCTTCAGCATTGCACAGAGCATGGACGATGGGATCATTCAAAGATGTTGCTTCTAAAGGTGTGGAAAATGGACGCTATTTGAAGACATTGTGTGGTAATGACTAATGGATATGGCTATGTTCACTGACATGAAACAATTTCGGAACAATTTATGAACAAAAATGTTGTTAGCCTGATAGTCTGAGCATGCTCATTCATTCGATGACCTTGAAAGAGTCCTGCTGATATGAGTCAATTCAATGCTCGAAAACGCCACAAAACGTACCCGTGAAACTGAACATTTTCTCCTCCACAATATGATAGATGTCATCTTCTTTGCCATTATTAAGTGAATTCACCAACAATGGACCGCGCATCGGACATATCGTGGACTGTATTACTGAGTGTGGACTGTAGCCATCGTAGTTACGTGATTGGAGCAGTGAAGATGTGCACATGAGGGAGTGGGTGTAGAATTATATATAATAAACTTAAACTCACATAAAAATCAAATAAACAAGGGAACAATTTCTCTAAACGCGGTTCATATCCGTAAATATTTTAAATTAATCGTCGGTCAATAACCTACAGATTATTGCTGACAATAATGAACATTAGACGATCACACATGAGTTTTTAAGGCAAAAACAATTATTTTACATTTGTGAAAAAATTTCATCTTTCATGCCTGCACATTCACATAATT
Source organism: Gonatopus flavifemur (assembly GCA_018340375.1). Taxonomy (NCBI): domain Eukaryota; kingdom Metazoa; phylum Arthropoda; class Insecta; order Hymenoptera; family Dryinidae; genus Gonatopus; species Gonatopus flavifemur. Next base: position 21,534 of record JAFFJZ010000183.1, read on the forward strand.
ATTTGTTTCATCTCACAAATCTTTTGTAGAAGATCAAATTTGCACGAATGAAAAGGATCAATAATTCATGAATACGCAAAATTAAATTGAACAATCCAAAATGTGGTTCACATTTATGAAAACCAAGGAAAATTAATTTACCTATGTTGGATCAAATCTACGTATATTTTAACGAATGAATGAATCATTAATCTTCACTTCAACTTAGATTCATTCAGAATTATGCGGATCTGATCAATTTTCTCTCAAAATACTCAATTCTTTGAAACCATCTAAAAGTAAAAGATAAAGGCTGTTGATGCACGCAAACTGCAATTAATTACAGATCCAAATCATTCGTCCCCGGTAAGCAAGGGCGTATCCAGGGAAGGATTCAGGGGTCTGATTCCCCACGACAAATTCATGAATTTTTGCTTTTACCTACATTTTCTATACATTTTATACATATTTCATATATACAGACATGCTTTCATCTCGTGAACCCTTCTGTACGAAGGAATCCTGCGTACGCCCTTGTCGGTAAGTACTTCGTATAATTTTCTATAATATTGTGATCATCAATGGAGAGAGAAAGAGACATGAGAAAAGGAGAACTACAAATATATTCATAAATCTTTCTCAGTATAAGTGGAGAAATGGAATTGAGGAGGGGTAACAGGGAAGGAAGGACGGAGGCAAAGATAATGATAAGGGGTTATTAGGTATTCCGTGCTGAAATATTGAAAGTACAAGATTTGAATGAACGTACATCAGTCAACATATATTACTACTCCGATACGTTTCATGAGAATATTATCACAACGTACGGAATCTAGTGTTTTGGAATGAATAGTAGAAAATACGAGAAAAATAAGTAGTGAGTCTTTGAAATCTCCAAAATTAAGGGTAAGCTGAGAGGAAATCTGTGGGTCTTCATACGAGCAATTAATGAGTGCATGCAAGAAGTAGGGGAGAGTGGGGACACTTGCACCATGGGGTGATATGCACCACAGCAGATATCTCTTAATTTTCCAAAATTTCTGAACTGTTCTTGCACGTGGCGTTTGCTGAATGGATGACCTAACTCCACACGAGTTCACAGGAATGTGGAATGAATCTCTGTTTTCTTATTGATATCAAAAGGTTTGGCACTCTCAAAATCGTTTGATTTGTGTCTCCTTAGTTTTTCAGAAAGTTTCCCATGATCTGTAAGTGATCCCAAACACCACGAAACCAATCTCAATCGAACGTACAATCGTTGCACAATATTTTCATGATCCACTTTTGACTGAAAATGTCTGGAATTTTTTGCGAGCATCAGTAGTCTGTTGATGCCGTGAGGGGTGCAATGCACCACAAATTGCGGGGATACTTGCACCACTTCCGATGTTTCATTTTTTTATAAAACAGGTATTCAGAATGATCCGTACACTGGATGTTCGAATCTGAATGTTCTTCCGAAGAACAGAAGAGAGAAGGAGAGGAAGGAGAGAGAGAGAGAAAGATTCTTTTGTTTGATAAAAAACTCTGTGAAACTCTTTGCTATTCCCATGAATGATCTCACTTCATATAAGTCAGGGGGGATAAACTCAATGAGAGAATTTTCATAATGAACTTCAGCGCCGCCAAGGAAGGCTACTGGAACTAACTCACATGGATACATTTACACAAATGCTCAACAAATCATAAAAGTTTGTGACACAGTATCAGTGCCTTCATGTGAGATTAGTTCACGTACCCTTCCTCTTGGCGGCGCTGAAATCAGTCTCAAGAACGTTCAATTGAGTTTATGCCTCCTGATATGAGTTGGTAGGAGGACAAATTTCACTTGTTTCCTCCGTTCATAGCAAACACTCTTGTGCAATTAGTTTTCAATAAAAGGTTGTTGCTAGTATCAAACTCTAAACTGCATAAAGTGCATCTTGATCGTAAGTTCAGCTATTCACTTGTATATCTGATTATTCATTTCAAATAAATACTCATGAATAGATTTGAAAATAGTGGTTATTATTCCACTAGCCCTGCTAAATTATCCCTATAAAGAACGATACAAAACGATAAATTTTTCTATAGTTTTCAATGAGGTTTCTGAATACGGAATTTACGAAGTTATATCGTTATCAAACGATAGAACTCTATCGTTCCTTACCGTTTTCTATAAAATTTAACAGATTGCATAGGGTTTTATCGTGAAATTCGCATTGGAAAAGTACTACTTATTCTAGAACACATGACTATTTTTTCCAAATAACTGATACTTCTCCATACGAATTTCACGATAAAACCCTATACAATCTGTTAAATTTTTATAGAAAACGCTAAATAACGATAGAGTTCTATCGTTTGATAACGATATAACTTCGTAAATTCCGTATTCAGAAACCTCATTGAAAACTATAGAAAACATTTATCGTTTTGTATCGGTCCTTATTGGGAAAATTTAGCAGGGAGAGGATCAATTACTCAGGGAGAGAGAAAAAGAGAGAGAGAGAAAGAGAGAGGGAGAAAGAGCTAATTCGCAGGGTGGTGCAAATATCCTCACAGGGTGGTGCAAGTCTCCTGCCATGTGGGGAGAGTTGCACCAAACGCAATGTTTTGAAGAACACTTATATCATTGATAGGATGTTAGATTCGACCTTGCTATCATTTGCAACTTAGAAAGGAATGTTTGCTCTGTCAAAATCCCATGAATAATATATCGAATGAAGTTAACCACGAAAGTTATAACAATGTAAAAAAAAAGTGGTGCAAGTGTCCCCACTCTCCCCTACATCCTGTCTTTGAGCACGATATTTGGTGAGTTTTCTTCCATGTCTCAACCGATTACTGCAAATTCACTCTCTCACTCCCACTCATCTTCTCTCTCTCTCTCTCTCTTTATCCATCTCACACTGTCTCTACAACAATTTATAATTATCGCAAAAGATTTTAATATTATCGTACGTTAGAAATTTATCTCAGAATTCATTGTTATACATTCATCAACAGACTTGTTCATTCAAAATAGGAATTAATTTGTTCAGGATGTTCTCTATATTGTTGGTGATTTGGATCAAATTTGAGAGATTTGAAACACTTTTCTTGAAATACTGTTGAATACACTCATGTGTTAGATCTTGTTGATATTTATTTCTTAAATATTCACTGAGGGTTCAGATATGGTAGATTTATATTGATAAATGAATTCAACATAACAACTCGATGAATACACACGATGCGTGTAGGTCACTAAATGTAGCGAATTCTCACACACTACATTTTGAAAATGTTTTGGGAATTTCCCATTTACCTCAACCCTGGTGAAAATTGAACCATGTGGAAAGGGTTATCTGGAGCAATTGTACGCTCAAATGTTCCAGTTTACGCTCATTTTATATACAGGGTGGGGCATTTAAAGTGTCGCGGGCGTTTTTTCCAAAAATGAAGTGAGATACGAGAAAATTTTTCGGACAATAGTTGTAGGGTACGGAGGGGGACATCCGATGGTGGCCTTGGCTTTGACCTCAAATCTCATCTTCAAGGGCATTCTGAGATCATCTCTTGTTTTTTAAATAGCATCTCATATTTTTTACTGCAGATTTGGATTCTAGGTCAAAACCAAGAAACTTTTGTCTGAACCATTTTCCTGAAATCCGCAAAAATGGCGCTCTAATCGATATTGTTCCATTTTGAATCTGACATCTGAATAACTCGAAAACGAAGGGTCTTGCAAAAGAATGTTTCGTACAAAAGCACAATACACAATACATTTCAATCGTCTACATTACTACTATTCAGAGCTCACGCGATGTAAACAAACGACGGGGTTCAGTGAAAATTCACGATTTTGAAAGTCAGTTTGTCAGTTACATTTGATTATTACTTGGTTTATGACAAATTGAAAATCATGGATATCCGATACACGGTTTCTGGAAAAGATCGATATGATCTACATTTACGGTGAAGTGCATAAGAACCCCAGACAAGCATATGACTTGTATGCAGAACGATTTCTGAAAGAACAACGCCATCCATTAGGTATTTTCAACGCATTACAAAATTATTCTCAGAAACGGGAAGTGTTACAAGGGAAAAACGACATCGAATGAGAACTGTTAGCGGAGAAAATGCGGAAGTTAATGTACTAGCTGCAGTAGCCAATAATCCACACGTGAGCTCTCGTGAAATTGAACTCCATTCGGGAATTTCTCGAAGAAGTGTTCTTCGAATACTGAAACGTCACAAATTCCATCCGTATCACATTTGTTTGCATCAAGACCTTCACGGTGATGATTTCGAAAATCGTGTACAGTTTTGTCGATGGGGTCTAGCGCAACTGCACAAGAACAACTTCATCAACATATTATTTTCTGATGAGTCGACGTTCACCAATCATGGTCAAGTAAATCGACATAATATGCATTACTGGGCGACAGAAAATCCAAGATGGTTACGTCAAGTAGAGCATCAAAGACAATGGGCTGTGAATGTTTGGTGTGGTATTTTTCGATCTCGAGTAATTGGACCGTACTTCATTGCAGATACGCTAAATGGAGAGAAGTACAGACATTTCTTAGATCAAGTACTTCCAACATTACTTGAAGACATACCTATTCAGGAACGATTGAATATGTGGTATCAACACGATGGTTGTCCATCCCATTATGCAGTCACAGCTCGAGAAATATTGGACAGAGATTATCCTGACGATGGATAGGACGTCGTGGACCAGTTCATTGGCCTGCCCATTCTCCGGATCTTACTTCTCCAGATTTTTTTTTATGGGGATACATAAAAGATACAGTTTATCAACAAGCACCGACTACACCTAAGAATATGCGTCAACGAATCATCAACGCATGCGCGAGCATCAATGAAGATATTTTAGCACGAGTTCAGCAATCTTTTGTAAAACGTTTTGAAATGTGTATTGAAGTCGAAGGCCATCATTTTGAGCATCTACTGCATTAAAATTATCCAAGTGATGTAGACGATTGAAATGTGTTGTGTTTTGTCTGTTATACCTCATCACCTCCGTTTCAGTTCAAGGGGTCCTTGGAATCAGACAACTTTTGTCCGAAACATTCTCCTCCGAGACCCTTCTGTTTTCGAGTTATTCTAATGTCAGATTCAGTATGGAACAATATCGATTAGAGCGCCATCTTGCGGATTTCAGGAAAATGGTTCAGACAAAAGTTTCTTGGTTTTGACCTAGAATCCAAATCTGCAGTAAAAATATGAGATGCTATTTAAAAACAAGAGTTGACCTCAGAATGCCCTTTGAAGATGAGATTTGAGGTCAAAGCCAAGGCCACCATCGGATGTCCTCGATACTCCTACAATTTTGTCCGAAAATTCTCTCGTATCTCATTTTATTTTTGGAAAACGCCCATGACACTTTAAATGCCCCACCCTGTATACTCTGACTACACGCTTCATAACCTTTCACCAGGGAAAACATAAATCTATTAAGAAATTCCTGTACTTGTCCGGAAATTTACTGTAAACTTGTAAACACCTTCCATTAAGTTATGTAGTTCAGATGATCACATGGTAATTTGTACGTATACGTATCGAGAACTGATTCGTTCCACACGGAGAGAATATATCGTTAAGAATTACTATGAAGAAGATGGTAATTGAAGACCGTACCGCGCGAAGATGAGAAAAATGAGCGTGAAGTGGGCTATAAAATACATGATCATGTTTATCGATACTAAGATTGCAGCTTGTTTCGAAATTTTCAGTAGTAAATGAAACTGAGATCGTAGGATTTCGTCACATGTTCTAAGTGTATACCTTGCTGATAAGTTTTCACATTAATTATGAAAATGATATCCTCTGTGTGTGAGTGATCAGAATTTTCTGAGAATTGCATATCGTAAAGTTCTAATCATCGTTGCAGTGCCCTTATTACTTAGAATAAAGTATAAATTATAATATTGAACTATTCACCATTTATTGAAACGCAATGAAAGTTTTGAAATGAAAATATTCCGCTTATTATAACTGAATAATTCAGATCATCTGAAAATTGATTACAGTCCGCTCTCTCAACAGTGCCACTCTGAATAGTGCCGATTCTCCTCATTCGTGCTCGAACACTACCCCCACCATCCATCACGCTATCGTGTGGCATCACATTTGAAACCGTTTCTCGCAATAGTGCCACCTGCAAATATGATCAAGAACTCTTCATAACTGATGTTCAATTACTCTGATCCATGTTCCATCATGGCAAATGTGTCGAGATGAAGAATAGGAAATTGGTGTGATTACTTGGAATTAATCAAGAAGGAATAACTGAAAATGATACAAATAAATTCAAACATCAAGTATGTATACAGGAATGTGAACTCATGAATGTGATTTCATGAACTTTAATCATTTCTTCGGATACAAAAATATCTAATATCAAATGAAAAGAAAAAAACATTATACTTAATATCACCAGAAGACAGAAGAGAGTAATTTGCATACACAAGCGTGTGGCACTATTGCGAGAGTGGCTTACGAATAACACAGGTTGAGAACATACGCGTACGCCAAATGGTGGGGTCACATGAGTTCTAAGGAAAATACTCCCACTCTCCCATCACCGGCACTGTTGAGAGGGCGGACTGTACTATCTGTTTCAATAAGCGATCCAAACTTGAACAAATATAAATCGTATATACTTCCTTTGTACCGCGTGAGCTATACAGTATACAATGCTGGAAAAGGAGGATTGAAATTAATTCAAAAATTGAAAATGTGATGTGAATGTTACATAACACAGAAATCACAAGTGACGTAACTATGTTACGTATATGTGATGTATGTTACATAACACAGAAATGATAAGTTACATCACTCTTTTACGTATATTTGTGATGTAATACGTTCCATTTACATATGCAAGTGTCCTGAAAAACATGAGTTTGAACGTTGATGTTACGTATCAGTTATGTGTCTGAGTTACCAAAATAAGAGTGTTAAATCAACAGAGTACTGAGTACGTAAAAGTTACGTCAATGTTACATGTCTAGTGTTTGCTGAGAGCATAGGGGAATTGAATTTCCATGTAATAAAAATTTTGTTTCCTAATATAGCGTTTTGCCAACGCCATAACATTGCAGTTATATATTGGTTACGTAAAGATCCTACTTCTTTATGTACGTAACTGTAATGTAACATTGTTCCTTACACGGTTGTGTAAACGAGTAGGAAATTGTAAATCACATGACTCAAGTTACGTAACCAGTTACTTGACGTTATGTAGTTTTCATGTAACATTTACGTAACTGTGTTCACTGGGAAATATAAATGCACATATTCGAACATGGATTCTACTAGCATCTGCTGTGAATTGAAGAAATAAATGACAATGACAAGTTAGTGGTATGACTGGAAACAAATGAAAATAAATATGATTAAAGTGTTACTCAGAAGGAGTAACTCTAATATTGCAAAAAACTAAGGAAGAAAACTATGAATAATCAAAGTTCGGATGAGGCTGGACGTTAAAAGAATCTTATGAAATTCCCTTGCACAGTCTTTATTCCTTGGAAAGAACAAAAAAGTGTCTCTCAAAAGTACGAAAGAGAGTAAGTATAAAGCCTGAGCACACTGTACAGAATTGCACTCATACACTCAATAATTAAACTATAATTCACAAAAGAATAGAGCTGTAGTCTCGATTTAAGAAATAAGATTTCATCCGAACATTCAAATTTACCCGCTCACCGCGTTTTTCGAATTTGGTACGCGAGCCGCTACGCCCCGTCCGGCGATCGTTTACTAAGGAAATTCTATTAAAATCTATAGAATATGAAGCTAATCAGTGGATTCGCTTCCACTGAAGAAGTTACTAAGCTACGCGACGACAACGAGCAGAAAAGCACTTCCACGATGATAAACGCACCTCATGGCAGAGGGCGGCAAAATGAACAAAGAACTGATGTTAAGATGATCTACAAAATCATCGAACTCAATCGAGCGAACGGCGGCGTAACGACTGACTTGATAATTTGCATATCATCTCTTCATGCCTATAAACGAGAAGAGGGGATTCTCAAGCCCGTTCGTAAGAACAAGCGTTCAAACTATGAAAAGTCAAGAGCATGTGGACAGCTCTTACAATTAATCCAGCGCCAAAGCGCACCGAATTCAAATACATGTTCTAATCCTCAACAGTGACAGTTATGGATACCCCCCACTTTCATCCCCACCACTTTCCCCCACCCGGCCTACCGACTTCTACCCACTGACCACGGTAGGCAGGGTAGGGGGGAAGTGGTGGGAATGGAGGTGAGGGTATCCATAACTGTCACTATGTCCAACTTCCGACATGTTTACTTCATATGAAGAATAATCAGAATGATTTCAAGGAGTGGGGAATTTCAAGATCGTTTGGAGTTCATATTTTTTTCAGTTTCTTTTCTTTTATTTTTCTTTATTATTATTGCGCTTGATCATGCACATTGAATGCGCTCATACATGATATAAGTTTACAGTATTGATAATCAAGAAAATAACGATTAAGAATTCCATGAAACTGACTCAACATTCAAAAACAGAAGAAATCCATTGTTTTTTCTCATACAGGATATCGGTTTACTTTATTGATAATATTTCTTCTGATCCATTATTAGGGTACAGAATTTCAATACTTCTCAAATTCACAATTTTGTTTCAGTATCTCAATGATATCTGTTGAAATAATGGAAAATTCATAACAAAACTAAAAAAATTACATAGAGAATTCAGGAGTGGCATTCACATACTACTTCACTCAGGAATCCAACCTACATTTTGTTTCAAACCCGGTGTTGCGGATCTGTGGTTTTTCCCCTCTCTTGTGCTTACGTATCCGTAAGGAAGAGAACTATATTCACCTTCTCGTCTTCTTTTGACGAGAACAGGTTTGCATGTTTTCATTTCCTCACGGGTTATTACACTGTGGTATTCTGTCTGTCTAATTGCTTCATACTCCAAAATGATGGATTGCTGATCAGGATCTGTTAGTAGAGCTCTAATGATTGATAATTTACAAGACCTGAATTCGCAAACTTCAAGTTGATTCCTTTGACCTTGCAAACTTCAACTTCCCCTGAGATTTTGCCTCAGCATCACGCTTCTGAACTATGAAAGCGTAACATTTGGGCCCTTCTGAAACAAAAGAGCTTATATAGCTTTTGCAACCATAAGTTCCTAATCTGTTCGTCAACTCACCTGAGAACTGTCCTATAGGTGAATCATATTTATCATTACGACTCACATGAATGCAAGAATCTGTATCACAATAAAGAATACGGTGACCAAGACGTTCGAGGTAATCGTATAAGTGTAATCGCGCTTGTGCTGTAGTGTGAGCAGCAATCACTACGTTTGTATAAGATGATTGAATAACTGTTTCTACTCTATTCTTGTAATTACCATACATGATCTGATTATTAACTGGTAGGATTCCGGTTACCTCTGATTTCGTGATTGGTTAACAATTCCAATAGTTCTGGTGAGTTGATACAACTTTTGTCTTAGAAGGTTCTCCCGCTGACCAAATTTCCCCAAAAGAGTTCAGACATAATTGGGCAAGCGATCTCAAACCCTGATTTTTACGAATATTATTCGGATCTAGGTGGATACTCTCACGATCTGCGTAGTCCGTAATGTAACTTGTTTCGTTACATCATCTACACACTCGTTTCATTAACCGCTGGTTTCTTGCCTGATTTTCAAGAACTTATTAATGTATGCGGCGAAGAGGCCACCTTGTTTGGTGTTTGAATCATATTTGGTGATGGAATATTGCCAAATTTCTAAATTTTTCAGGATTTGATAACCACAGGATACGGCTTTTTCAACTCATCTGAAACCCATGTTCTGTGAACATGCGTTCATCTGGAGTATGAATACAATTTTTTGAACTCATCAGGTGACAGCATGTATAATATATATGGAAACATCATTCTTCCTATATGTATAGACTGGAGCGAAAAACAAAAAGTTTTCAAATGGAATCGTAATAGTACGGAAAAGGTTACTCGTTAACACAAACACAGGAAGGAAAATTTCTGAAATCGGACAATATCTTCCGTTCATGCATCGCGTTCAAAATTTTTCCGAATTTGAACAAATTTGAACAGATATACGAAAACTGTAGGAGGTGTGAATCCTGTCCGGTCAAGCTCATTTTTTATACATAACATTGTTTTGAAGTGTAGAATAGGGGAGAATGCTGCATACCTCTCTCTACCCCCACCCTCCCAAGCCCCTCGAAGGGGTGAAGATGGAATGTTTGTTGAAAGCAGTTCGTATTGCAGAAGATGCAAATACTGAACTATTGACTTGATTTTTCGTACATAAGGCAACTTCAAGGCTGGAAGTAAAAAGTATTCCCTTCCTTCGTTATTTCCTGAGGGGCCGAAGATTTGCAGCTCTGGCCCGTCCTTCCTTGAACGACTCAGAACTTACCACGGGAAGGTGGCTGCACTGGCAAGTTCCACCTACACCCTGCCCAACCAACCAACCAAACGTGGGCGTGGAGAATTATGCACATTCAGGGACTGCGAATCTGATTTGGTCTCAAATTTTGATATGGTAGCACGGGGAGGCGAGGTAGTTCTTATGAAACCATCACGTCTCTCATGACCATAAACTGCTGAAGAGGCCTGTGTTACTAGCTTAACACTGCGCCTACGGCTTGAGTATGACAGGGTATGTCTGCTAGATTCAGAGAAAGAGTTGGTTTTTTCCTGAGAAATCAAGTCTGCAATATCAGCTGATGAAAGGGTTGCCAAAAGAGGTGACATGTGATTTTGGTTGCAGACCAATTTATGATATCAAAATAATCATGAGCATCAAAATTTATGGCTGAACTAAGAAATTTCTGATAGATCTACCCTTTGTGGTAGTTTCTTTGGATTTCAATACTCGCCGAAGGCCCAGCTCCCGAACATCCTGCCTATCATCCATAACCATCGAAAGAAGAAGGTTTTTCGGATGGGCGAAGAAGGCATTCCTTTGAATAACTTTCTCCGCCACTTCTTGACTTCTGCAGGTAAGCCTCTACATCTCTTGATGCATTCAAAAATATGCTTGGGTCCTTCAACTATTGAAGATCTTGTCTTGATTTCAAACCACATGGGTACGTATACAGCTTCATCATGATGTATGTAACGATGTTGATGAGATTTTCAGGTGGGTTGTTAAATAAAATATATAGTCTCAAAACTGGCTCTGTCGTCAACCATCGAGCATGAGATATTGGTCCCGGATCTCGATTCGCTAGGTCCGGAGGAACAAGACCCAGCAGCAATGGAAACGGCAATGTCATGTAGGTATCTCTGGTCTTTACTCAGAATTTGTGGGTTAATTTGTGGAATGACACATTCAATTTCATTAAATGCAACTACAGGCAAAAGACTCGCAACCAACCAGCTGCCTGCCGAGAGGGCTACCAAAGACTTCGGTCCTGCGGTTGTACTCATCAAATGTTTCTACAAGATGCCTCAAAGGTAACTCATTGAAATGTAAAAGACAGATCACCCACTGTATTGGCCTCTTCAAACGCATTTCTATATACTTAATTGCCCCCGTTTCAGCCAGTGTTTGTTGCGCTCCCATCAGTCCCAACTATCAATTTGGCCCTAGAAGTATCTATTTCATTTTCTTTCGAAATAGTCTATGATGCAGAAAGCAGTGTCCTTTCCACTTTTGGAAGTAGGTACTAGATGGCAAAGATACTTTGAACCCGGTTCCTCAATTACTGTAATATGATCCTCTTTCTTTTACGGATTGGTCATCGTTTTTTACTCCTTTTTCAACCAACACTAAAGTGTTATCTGCCCTACCATCAAAGTGCATACACACATTGGGCCGTTCATCTGATGTTCCTGTCGCTCTAAATCAGTACGTTTTCTCTGCACTTTCTTTTCTCTAATTTTGCTCCTATCAACGATCAGAGATGTATCACTATCAGTAATAAGACCTAGGTCTTTCAGCACGCTAGATGTGATAGCAGCTGTTGCTCTGTCAGACAGGCCAAAACGAGTACTTGTCAAAGCAGTTGTTGGAAGCGACAGGCGCATCTGTGAGGACTTTGAGCTTTTGACAGGGCAGACAAAAACGTGTGGGCTGAAAGTCCGAATCATCATCGACATCAAAATTTGTCTCTTCTTGTTTCCGGATCGTTACTGCCAACGGAGGGACCAGGCAAGTCTTGTATTTCAGCATCGCCATGAGCAGATTCAGCTGACGAGCTTTTCTTTGTAACTTTGATGCAAGTTTCTGTGTTTCCTCCTTATCTACCGTCAATCCTAATTTTTTACTCTATTCTGAGGTGTCTTAAAGTGTAGAGAAACTTCAGTTCCAATGTAGGTATTTTCCATCCTTACGGCAATTGCATCTGACAACTACAGGATTTGGACAAATACATTTCTCATGTTTTCTGCAATTAAGATTAGTGTCATTCCTGCACTCTGTGGGCATGATATGTCAAATAATGTGTTATAAGATTTATGAATGAAGCCACAATGGTATTCTTTTTCCCAGCCCTGGCTTTTGTCCCCGATATGATTTACGAAGTGGCATATAACTATGCAGTTGCTTGATCTTGAACGACTCTGTGTGTACAGAATGACAGAATCGAAGCTTGGAATATAACACCAATCTAAGAGCTACAATGTTTGCCACGTCTGGAGAAGCCTCGTTCCTTCCAGGTTTACAGTCACTAGACTTTACTCGCCATGTCAGACTTGAATTTCATTCCAAACATTTCTTACTAGAGATTTGCATTGGTGGGAAGTAACTACTGGTGGTAGTGGTTTGAAAAATTCAAAATGGGCAGGGTGCATGGAGCATGAGCACAGAGTGAGTGCCATAATCAAGATCAAGAGAGGTGATTTATCAGCACTTGATAATGTAGATCAATGATTGGAAAAATCTTGAAATTTCCAATAACCCGAAATTATATTCGTCACCAAAGACAATCCAATATTGTTAGATCATCCGTTCTAATATGAATATTTCATCGTCAACCTGATGGAATTGAACACTTGTGATATAATTGCATTTTAATTAACATTAGCGAAGAACAAGCGTTCTAAGACAAGCCAATGAATTATATGATCATATGATTTAATAACATACATGGAATGAAATTGGTGATCGATGTAATCGTGATCTAATGCAGGCTATGAAATTTGAACAACGCTGATAAAAAAGTTTTCAGTCCGAGAAGCGCCTTGCTATGCAAATGTCAGATAATCATATACTTCCAGTGACCAGTAGAGTGCTTCCTCTCCTTATACGCCTTGTTTGAATCAGAGTCGAGAAGAAGCGGAGTGGGGACCGAAGCCGAGACGCCGACCGAACGGATGGCACCAAACAAAAACGTAACGCGTTCTACAAGGAAATTTTGCCAAATATCTGCAATTCCTATTTTAGCTCGTAGTCGGGACAGAGCCACCCTCCCCTGGGGGGGAAGAAATATGCAGAGAGGAGGTAGAATAATTTTTTCCACTTCGCGCCTCAAAACATCTAATTCACGAAAAATCAGCTCGATGGGTTACCATTTGCACCTCCTGTAATAAGGCTATTTAACGGAAATTGTTCATTATCAAATTTCTTCGAAGGGGTTGGAAAGAGGTAGAGGAGGGTTGTGTGGCATTTTTCCCTCATTCATGCCTCGAAGCCATGTTAAATACAAAAATAGGCCTAATTGACAAAGATATATCCCTTCAAAATTTTTGTGCATATTTACAAATTTTGTTCGAATTCGAAAATTTTGAACGCGATGCGCGAACGGGAAGATATTGTCCGATTTCAAAAATTTTTTTTCCCCTGTGTTTGTAAGTAACGAGTAGCAACTTTTCCGCACTATGACGATTCCATTTGAAACTTTTTGTTTTTCGCTCCGGTCTAGTGTGTGCATGCATACCATAAAGAAATACCATTGATCCTCGAAATCATAAACAATGTGCGTACATTCCAATCAGCACTGTTTACCTCTGAATACAAATGATGTTTATGAATCGTGCAGAAATGTGATGGCAAACGTATTTTTCCCATTTTCGATGAGAACACATTTTTTTTCAACATCTTGTATAGGAATAATTTTTTCTCTCGTAGACAATCGTCCTAGTTTTATACTTCCACCTTTCACTGACTCCCTGGATAGTTGAAAGCGTTAGTCATATTTTTGAATATCGATCCGTGAAAAAGAATATTCTCCTGGTCCTTTTCAATTTTAGTTATTTGAAAAATTTCGCTAGAAACTAATTGTACGACACCATCAGATTCTGATGCTTCCAATTCAATTCCTCGTAAGGTAACTGAATTTAGATCAATGTCGTTTCCAGTGACAGCATGAGGCCCAATAATCAAATTTTTTTTCTTTCGCACAATCATCTTCTTCAATGTACCTTCGCATGCAGTCTGCTCAGATATTCTTCGAACATATTGTTGTAGATACCTGCCTTTTCCCCCGATCATTCGTTTGATTCCACCAAGATGATTTTCGAATGGGAATGAAGAAATCATTGTAAGATTCATTCGCGAGTTTTCTACGTCGTCTGCGACATGTATCAAATTATGGTTGTTCATAATTTGTGAATCCGAACCGTATAATAATGGAAGAAGTTCAAAAAACTTTTTCAACAAATCTCTAGCATAACCGACTTTTTTAAAAGCATAAATTGGGATCGCAAAGAATTCGACACGCAACGACTAACAATAAAAAATGCCTGTAAACGTCCTTGGATACAATTCTTCGTAGCACTATAGCTCCACAATAATGGAGGAAAAAACGGAATTGTGTAGCTTTCCAATGACTGAATTCATCCAGAGCAAAAACTTTTCTTTGAAATTCTTTTGGTATGAATTTCACAGATGTTCTTACATTAGAATCTAAAAGTTTGATATCACGTTGACGAAGTTTCAATTTTCGATTCACTCGTTTTTTAGTTCCAAGTAATTGTTGTAAGATCCACTCCGCGGCTCCGAGATAAAATGAGTGCATCGAGTCTAAGAAAACGGAATTTACAGGGTCAAAATTAGGAATTCCTAATAATGGTGATCTCTCGATATGATGTTGTTTTCAAGTTGATTTTTGAAGGATTTTCTTGTGCGCTGTTTACAATTCATGTCAGGATACACTCTTTTTTTATTTTTTGTTAAGCCAACAATTTCACAACGTTCACAAGCGAAAAAGCCTCCATGGCCTTTACATTTCTTAATGAATGATCGTGCAGGAGTATCGCATGTAAATCCGACAACTTCTATTTGAAATAATGTTTCTCTTATAGTGAAACCATCTTTGATTAAAGTTTGAAGTTCATTTATGAAATCCTTCAAATATTCGTCAACACTTAAGGGTTTAGAGTTGCCACAAAATATTGCGACAGTAAATGGTTTTGATCCGTAATTTTCGTGCAGAAGAAGTGCCACAATAGGCCAAAACTGTTCGCTCGAATTATGGTACAAAGGCAAGCCATCTATATTGAATAATAATTTTATAACGTTTTCACTGTATTCATCAGTAATTATCTTCTCTAACCATGGTTTTATACCAAAATACACATAATACCCCATTTGAGACCTCGAGCTTGACATTGGATTCATATTCGCATTTGATTTTGTTTGCAATAACGTGGCTGCTGATTTAGGAAGATTAGGGATATTCGTCTCGGTTTTTAATAAATGCAATAATTTCTCTACTGCTCCGACCGTTAAATTATTTCTAAATTGTACACACCACTCTTGCAGTTTCTGACGAAAACCACATGTTGCTTGAACATCGTGACTTTCAGAATCGATTATGTCAAAAATTTCATCTATATCTGAAGATTGCTCAGAGAAAGTTGACACGGACAAGGAACTTGATAAAGTACAATCGGGTGATCTATAATCGCTTGCAAAGGAGACTCTGGATTCGACGGCTCAGAGTCAATAGTAGGAGCAACAGGCCAAAAAGAGTTCAGATTCTCGATGGAAGTTTGAGAATATTCAGTACTGCTTGGTGCCGATTGTTCCTCAAGTCGTTTTAAATATCGATATTTTTTAAAACGCTGAGATGCCGAAGACATCTTTTTTTATTCAGCTGAAAAAAATCGATTTTAAAAGAATATAACGACGGTATTTAGAATATGAACATACATATGATCTATTTGGTGTGCTGAACTTTTAAGCTATTCATGGTGCACTGCAAAATGTGTACACAAAAAAAGTGAAAGTGAAAATTGTAAACACAAAGTGAGTTTTGATAGCGCATGAAGACAGGGTCACATGGAAACTATTTCAAATCAAGTATGCCCGGAAATTCTTTATATGTACATACATATGTTTGTGATATACGTTCAATATTACACTCGCATCTTCTGTTAGCATATGTATTATTGAATCAGATTGATGTAAACTATTTTATAAAGATATTTTCCATAAATTTCAATAGGATTTTCAAAATTCATAGCGAGAAATGTTGTAAAACAATTTTGACAATGAAAAAAAGGAATGTAATAAAAATATTAGGAAATTCAAATAAGAATTCTATAGGGAAGAGAGGAGGGCTCCATCATTTTTTAGATACGCTACTGTTACGTGCCTCTGTGAAACAACACACAAAACTTCCCCAGCAACTCAAATCAAATGAATATTCCGGAGATAACGTAACTTTAGAATTATTTTTCATCGCATCAAGTTCTCCTTACAAATTCCAACAAATACCTATGCTGTTATACTAAATTCTCAATCTATCGCGCTCAGATCGTTCTCAAGAATCGATAATACGAAAAAGGCATTGACAGGTTTTCAACTGAAATACGCGACGTGCTCATGCACGTGATTAGAAATTGAGGTTTACTTATCATGAAAAATTTATAGATTCACAAAATCAGTGTAGATTTGAAATGAACGTACATTAGTAACTGACAAATATGAAGAATATTTTACCGTATACGTTACTCATACGTGATCTGATTTTAAGTAATAAACACAGCAATATCAACATGGCGTTATACGGAGTCGTGAACCTCTCCAACTTGTGCGTCCAACATGGATGACAGCGCTGCGATCTTCTTCGAGTTGGGAAATCGCGTCTCCGTCACGTGACCATACGTCATGCCCCAATACATGTGAGCGTACCCATTGGTGAGCGAACCAATGGTGGGACTGGCGTAGAGCCTTCCTAATAGCGCAGTGCCTGTACTGGGTCGATTCCTGGTCGACATCAAACTCGCAGTACTGGTTTCTCAGTACAGGCATAGTACTGTATTTCTCTGCATCCAGTACTAAATCAGCACGTGCATGCCAACTCTTGGGCGACCAATACTGGCACTGTACTCTGCCTATTGTCAACATTGGCATAATACGAATTTTTCTGATTGGGTATTCTCCGCTGTCATCACGGCCTCATTGTCTGTCGATAACGAGCTTATATTGCTCAAGGGAATGCGATAGGAGCAAAAGCATTTTTCGAGCGCAGCAAATAACTTTTTATGTGAACAATCACTAGCTTTCAATGATAGGTGACTGATAGGTGGACCTAATTCGTTGTCAATGTAACGTACACGGACAGCCAAATTTTTCTTGATTTGCAATGTCCACTGAACCGTTCACATGAATACCAAAGGGGGTGTCTTGAATTTTTTGGACTAACTTATCGGTTCCAACAACTGCAACATTATTGGTGATGATTCCAGTGATCTTGTCTGCCCTTGATTGGACTCCTTGAGCGATTGCAGAATCTGTGAAAGCGGCTTTCACTATATTGACTGAGGCAGAGGCCGCAGCAATAGGAATATTGTGTTGTGCGATGAAAATGAATACGAGAATTTCAGCGCGAGCAATGTTTCTATAATGAATGGAATCCTCCGGTTCATCACATTGGAATGTGGTGTCTGAATTTGGCAAATCACTGGTCATTGAGAGTAAGAGCTGATCGTTCTGAGATGAATTTTGATTCACTTCCTCTTTGGTACCATGATGCGGTTCAGGTACATCTGAAGAATGCTTGGGAGAAGTCACATTTCCCTGCAACGGTACTGATTTCTGCATATCAAGAAAAGAAGATTGAACTGAATTTTCAAACTGACATGACAAATCTTTGGTCTTACAACATGATGGAAACGGATCTATTGAGGAAGAATGGCAAACAAATTCATACGGATCCATCCCTGAATTTTTCGTCACGGAACTTGATGTCGATGGAAAGCCGCTTAGATCAAGATTCATCCCTTTTGTATGTTTCTCAACATTTGTCAAATGCTTTGATCGTTTAAAATGGAGTTCAACTTCATAAGCTCCGTCTGAATAAATTTGGCTACATGGTATGCAATAGAAATTGTTCGGTTCACCCGGGACGGCGCGTAAATGAGGAGAAAATCTTTCATCCGACGATAAATCAGGAAGAAACTTTTGAGCATACACTTTGCGCTTCTTCGTCTCGACGTATGGCACTGTGTCTAAAGAGGGACTCACCTTCGACAAATGCTTGGTTGGAAGTAAATGTTTTTCAGTTTCAGAATTCCCTCCTGAATAATTTCTTGAACACAGAGTACAGAAAAAACCGTTTGCGAGGCCATCGATGTTGGTGATGTATTTCGCGAAATGGGGATTGTCGGATTCCTTACTCGAGTTCAATCGTTTTGAATAATTTTTGCGCTTATCATGCGCATCCATGTTTTCACGTGAATCCATGATACACAAAAAACCAAAAAAGAATAAGAATGTAATTTAATGATACGTAGAGGAAAGAGAGTAATAAAATTGGGAAATAATAGATATGAAATATATGAAATGTTATGAGATTATGTATATAATGAATAATAAAAGTAAATAATAATAAAACGATTGAAGAACAATTTATATCTCACAAGAACTTTCATGTGTACTCAAAAGAACTTTCACGTGTACTCAAAAGAACTTTCGCGTTTCCTCAAAAGAACTTTGGTTATGAAGGAATGTCAGAAGAGCTCAGAACACAATGATCGCATAGCAAAAGACAGTGGAACAATACCAAACAACAGTGGAGGAGCGATCTGTAACGATTATAGGTTACCCGCGATTCATTTGTTGCAACTTCACACAACTAAAAATGACAAGGGCGCTAAACCATACTGGAAATTCAAATGGTAATTGATTATGAGAGGGATTCTTGTGATACAATTTTTCAATAAAATTGTTCATCCACGTCCCACATCATTTCCTACTCCAAAATCATTATCGATTCACATAAAATCTGATCGATCCTGTTTCCAATACATATATCAAACCGCATGACCGTATGGAAATATTTCATTGGAATGATCATGAGTAATCTTGAAGAACAATCGTATTTCCTATGCAAAAACTGAAACAGATTATGATAATGCATGGAATTGTGACGAATCATCTTAAAAATTTGAAACATTCTATACAGAAGTGTTTTTCATGTTTTTCAGACAAACAGAGATGGAATTGCGTTTCGACAAAATTCTGACGAGACTGTAACGAATTGTAACGGCTAACTTTTTATGAGGAATAAATTCACCTGAGCTAGCTATGCTAGCCGTTATAAATTGTCCCCCTGTCGCACAGCGAGATGAAAATTAAGGTTGAAATGACGAAATAATCCGCAATGGGCTCAAAAAGGGCGCCAGATAGTCCCAGAAGGGAACTATCAAAATCGAGAGAAGATCAAGTTTCAGTAAATTGGAGAACGATATGACTAAATTGAGCTCATAATCTACCCGGAACTAACCCAGACCGCGTAGAGGGGGGTGGGTGAAAGGGGGAAAGTGGAAAGATGGCAGGTGTGAGTGAATCGCACGTGAATTCTCAAATAAAACATATAATTATCAAATATAAATTTTCCAATTTGATTAGAACAATATTTTAGCCGGCGAGAGGCGACTGATTTAATTCAAAACTAAGGGAAAACTCGGAGGCGGCCAAACAGTGCCGGCAAGAGAACCTTACATGCACTGATTGGCCCAGCGCGCGCTTTCCTCTATTCTCTTCCTCTGCTCCTGACGGGAACTTCGGCGTCCCGTACAAGGAGATTTACCAAGAGGCAGAAAAAAGAAACCCGCCACGACTAATTCCAATATTAAAAGGTCTTTAATACAGGATGGGACTCACCGGCTCTCGAATACAATCAGGTAATCCAAATGGCGATGTAATTGGCAGTGGCACGTGGCACAGCACAACACAAACGTTACGCGCGTGACTACAAAACTTGGTTACTCAATAACCGCCAAGATTGAGACTGATCGTTCTCTCTATGTAACGAGAGCAGGTGAGCTGATTCCCATCCCCTCTTAATTACATAATTTCAAAATTAGGCCACCGGTGGCTCTATTGGCAAATTCGAAACGTATTTCCAATAGCACGTGGCCCCATGGACGTCGATAGCGAGAGCACCGGTGGCGTGGAAATTTCCCATCATGGATCAGACCGGGCTCCACATGTATTTCGTCGTACGGCGGTGGCGATATGCGTTCCCCTCCTTCTCCTCTCATGGTGGTCCTTGTGCCTCAATCTATATACCTGTACCCCGCCAAGCAAATTTCCCAAGCAACTAGAGAAAGAAAAGAAAGAAGAAAGCGAAAAGCGAGAGAAATAATACAAATTCATATCAGTCGACAATCACACGGCTGAAATGTCCTCGAGAGACTCGATATAATACAAATTACTTATTATTTTAAAATGAGAGTCTCTCTTGGCGGTTGTAGCTTTATTTCGCGTCATCGACGAGAGAGAAAGGGTTTCACAGAAATTTCATGTGACAAGGTATTTGAAAAATACCACGTCACAGAATCTATAACTTTTTGTGACTATTGGAGAATTACAACATTTTATAAATATATTCATGTACTGTATTCAAACATCACATGTGGAAAAGTCATGAAAATTCAATAATAAAGAAAATGTGGGTTTATTAGAATTTCGTCTTGATTATTTCGGAGTGGAATTCCGTTCCAATTTGTCCAAGAACAATGGAAAACTTGAAATTCTGAGAAAAGTCTTGAATTCATTACAATTCATCGAATTTGAATGAATCCTCAGTGTTTGTCAGAGTGTTTGCGAAGAAAATTCGATTTTTTTCCACGGAGAGAAATTGATTTGGAGAAATAACCATTTTATTTGTAGAGTAGAAGTATTTAGAAATTTCATACAACTAGTAACATAAGTTATCATCGTTGCCACGTTTGATGGAAAAAAATCAAATTGATCCCAATTCTTACCATCAAAGCTGGCAATAATTGTGATTTATGTCACGGCCTATTGTCTGACGTTCCCGACTATCTCTATTTTAAAAATGAAATGGTAATTTTTCCAATGAAATGTCTCTCCGTGTACGGACGGTTGTTGGTCCAATGGACGGAAAAGTACGTATAACGAACATAAATTCCACCTAGAAGCTCTGTGTTCTCTTGGGGATGTAATCATTATGTTACATAGGAATAAAAATGTCTCGTAACTGTTTATGTGATCAATTCATCATATGCATAAACATAGATACTTGTAGATTTTTTGTTTTGTATAACCCATAGGTGGGGTGTCCACCGAGATGCTGCTGAATCTGTGTTGCACTCACCTTTTTGCTATTCTAAAAAAGTCAATTTATTCAAATCGATTGATAAGACAAATCTGTGATAACCCTCTTGTGAAATCCGAATCAATTGAGATGAAACTTCATGAACCCTGTTAAAATTGCATGGATTCATTTATTTTCGTAGGATCAGATGAGAAGCGCTATAAATACCAGATCGAATACCATAAAATATGCATATATCGCTTCTCATAAGATGATAAAATACAATGTAAACTCATGGAATTTTTCTTGATTTTATGAAAATTTTATACAGGGTAGAAAAAAGTTTCAATCTATTTACAATAATTCAATTTTCAGTTAATTAGTTCGGAATGTTCACGTTTTTCATTGAGGAAAAATCACTTCACCAAAAGTTGATGATATTACAGAGAAAAAAATGGAACGTCTCACGGAATCGAACGCGAGACCTGTAAGGTTCGAGACTTACGCTTTGCCACTGAGCCGTACAGCGATCTTGATCCTGAGGAGCATTTTAGTTCATATAAATAGTCATAATGATCGAATGAATGAGGAATTGAGGTTTTGCTATTCGTGTGATATATACCTGTCATTATCCGTTATCGGAATCATCTCTTGAGCAGAAAGGAAAAAAATATTCAATCGGATGGCATGGAAAATATTTCAAATTATATACGCAGAGTCAGTTGATTAAAATTCCAGCTATTTTTAAACAACGAATGAAACTTTCATCCGTTCTCAATGTAAAATTTTGGTGAGGTAAAAAATAAATGATTGAATAAATATGCAAATAAAATCGCACATTTTCACTTCAAGTAATATTATATTTCGTTATTTGGATGAGACCTTTCAATTTCGAGCATTGAATTACTACAAAATCCTTGCATGCAAGTATTTTAACATCTGATACGAATTTAAGGAACATAAAAAAAGGTTATAAAATATAAATTATAGATGATTCACAGGTATGAATATCTTAAATCAATATAAGACGCATTCCTTCTTCATTATATGAACAATTCAAATTCATTCCATTTTGAATGTACGCGGGTCTTTCGAGCTCGTTGCCATGCCGAAATATCGTATTTTGCTCCGAAGTGATGAAATCGCTAAAACGAGAAAAGATAAAGAAACATTCATATTTCTTTTCTCTCAATTTGTCGACCGTGATCGACGTTGACCGAGTAGAACCGAACAGTGCATATATGTATATATCTCGCATACTATACGGTAGTGGGGACGTCTCACCGACAATAGATGTCACTACCTAGACCCTGTTGCGATATGAAGCTGAAGCTGAAAATAAGTTGATACGGAAGAAGCAGTAGTACGCAAGCATGCATGAGTACGCATGTTCATGTTGTCAGGAATTTCATATTGCACAATTTCATTATATTCAATTACTCAGATATTTTTGCGTCAATACTTTCGATTCAAATTCGACGAATTTATCGTGGATCGTGCAATAGGATTATAACTCGCACGATATAACTTGCAATGTGGTAATATTTCAACACCTGTGATTTTATAGGTTATATTGATTGGAATCTCGGATTTTTAAACATCTTGAAAACGTTTCAAATCAATGTGAGATACACATTGAAAAATCTACGCAATTTGTCATAAACTTCAAAGATATGATGTCCTTTTTGATAAAAACACTTTTCAAGCCAAAATGAATAAATGTGACATATCAGATAAGTAGCATATCAATTAGAAAAAAATTTAAATTTTTTCATGCGTTGAAAACTTTCAATTAGTTTTCAATAGATGTAGTTCTCTCCTAGAAGCAAATTCACTTTGTGCAGTATTCAATCATGTTACAGGTGGAACGTAATGGATGTTATCTTGGCCAATGTATCGTATAAGGAATTTCAGTGACGACAAACAAAGTATTCATCTCAATTATTTCATTCACTGTAGTTATCGAGTAGGAAGTGTAGTTTTCTCCTAAAGGCAAATTT